>CAAKHC010007102.1:9949-23698 GCA_901007825.1 Macroramphosus scolopax
GGGGGGGGGTCTTTATCCCTCTGCACGTCCATAAATCGCATCAAATGACAGTCGGCCAGTGAAGAGTTAAAAGGAGGAGACGGAGAGTGACACGCCTCATTGGGTAGATTATGTGCTGCAAACAAAAAGTGTGTGTCGGTGTGCCAGTCAGCCAGAGCATCGGGCCCCATCTGCACGCCTCTCTCTCTCTTTCTCTCTCTCTCTCTCTCCCTCCCTCTCTCTCTCTGTCTCCCTGCATCCGTGCAGCTCTCTCACCCAGTGTCGGCCAGTATCTGCAGCAGCAGCAGCAGCAGCAGCAGCACTGTCACTTCACCACACCGGGGGGAGATATGTACTGACACCACGGAGCAGCCCGGGAGCACCACCATCTCCATCACCTCCATCGCTGCATCCCCTCTTTTCGGGGTTTCTATTCTTTCGGGGTGCAAACGCTTTTTGATTCGCTCTCAACTCCTTTTTGTGGATTATTGTTTCTTGCCTCTCCAAACAAAAGGTAGGTTTTGTGAAAAGCCGAGCTGGTGTTTCGTGAGTAGTTACAGAGGAGAAGTGTGGTTGTGCTTTGCGCGGGTAGCTGCAGCCTGCAGGCGCGCAAACACACGCAGATGTTTCTGCGCTGCGGACAAAACCCGCAATTCAGCCAGAGCGCTGATTTAGGACAGTTTTTCAGCCTGGCACGGCTCTGGCAGAAGGGGGAGGGGGGGGGGGGGGGTACTCACCCCCCACCAGCTGTACGTTGGACCGGGGAGGATGGCTGCTTCCACCGGGTTATGGACGCACAAACATCTTTCTTTTCTTTTGGCCGCCAGGTTCCATCTGACCTTTGGTTTGTGAACCGAACACTTGTGACGCGCTGAGCAGAAACAGGTTCTGCATGTTACCGGAAACTAATTGTTCAGGTTCGTGCAGCGGCCGCGGTGGACCGGTCCCGGTGCACCGTGCGCAAACACGGTGGACCGGTCCCGGTGCACCCTGCGCAAACACGGTCCTTCCTGCTGCTCTGCAGACTTTTAACAATGAAATCAAAAGCAGAATAATTTAAAAAGAGGACGTGAATTTAAAATGATTTAATCTGTTTTACGTCGCAAATGAGAAATTAGAATGTAGAATGTGTTTGTGTTCCTGGAGCGCAGCGGATGTTGTGAACGGATGATCTCCTCTTCATCTTCATCCTTATCAGTTCTTAAATCAGCGTGTTTATGCGTGAACTTGCAGGCTGAGATGATTCGTGATTTGGAAGAAAACAAACTTTCGCTCCAAACTTTCTTTATCTCATTTTTCTGCTGAGGACTTTCAGCTGCAGCGGCGGTTCGATCGCTGGTTCATTTATTAGGACAAATATAAACATCGGACAGATATGATACAAGTGTTGGAGGTGAAGAACATTCTCTCCTGTTCAAATACTTCAGGTGGAAATAATCTTCCCCATGTAAACACATCGTTTTGGATGCGTCTCTGTTGTGCCAGAACCGAAAGAGATTTTTAATTTATATTTGTTTTTCGTGTTTCCGGTGCCGGTCGAGCTGAACGAGTGAATCAGATGCAGGTTTGAGTTGTATTTGAGGGTAAAAAGAGAAAGAGGGAGGAGGAGGAGTGGAGGCGCCTCGGAACACATTCAGAGGTTAGAAAAGGAGAAAAGAAATAATTAACTGGTCGTGCTGCTTTAATTACAGTCTCAGAGGGGAAAGTGGTGGATTATGGTAATGAGGCGACATACGCTGCCGCTTGTAGAGAGGAGAGAAAGGTTGGCTGACATCAAATCACTGACTTTGACAGTCCGCTTGAAAACCCACTGGACCTCGGGCTCGGACCGCAGCAGCTTTGAATTATTTCTTTTTCTCCCCAAAGATCCAGAATGATTTTAAAATAGGACGAATAGACACAATATAAACTAATAATAATAGAGCGTAATCAATTTAAAGAGAGACGATAACAACAAATGAAGGCCATGTGTAACCCTTCTGGATACTTCAGTTTAAATATTAGAATTATAAAGAAGGACTGGTTTTATGTGTCAACACTGAAACAGACTTAGTGAGCCCCAATGCTACTTATAAAGCTAATATTTATAGCTACCAATGCCAATAATTACATTAATCATGAAGACAGACAGAGGAAAAAATGAATAACTCAAATAAGTAGGCAATAATAAAAAAATATGTACATTTAAGTTTTTAAAATTATTGTCCCACATATAATGTGAGCCTTCATATTGTTATGATATAACCTAATACTATCATTGAGAATAAAAATAATAATAATAATAATAATTATTATTATTATTATTATTATTATTATTATAATACTTAAGTACATAAGAGCGTCGACCTCCGCAGAGGTCCATGTTTAAAAACGTTAATTTTGTTGTTCTGTTAAATGGATTTGCCCCTAAATTTAATGGGTTCTGTGTTGGCCCGCGCGACACCAGTCCAATAAATTCGGGGAAAATCGGCCGGGTATTTTCTTTCTTGTTCCTGCTTACAAACCGAAGTTTGGCGTAGGTTATAATAATAATAATAATAATAATAATAATAATAATAATAATAATAATAATAATAATAATAATAATAATAATAATAAATATTTTCTTCTTATAATTCCTATATAATTGATACAACTCATGGGGGGACATTATTATGCTGAAGGTGACGTCGTCACGAACTAATACGGGTTTGAATTAATTAGAAAGCCTGAAAAAAAAAAAAGGGATCGGGTCCTCAAACGAGGCGCTGACAGCTGGTTTGTCCAATCTGTCTCCGAGGAGGTTTATCTCCTGTCAGCTCAGAACCACCGAACCACCGGTGCCGGTTTCAATCTGTGACTCAGAACCACCTAAAGGTCGCCACGTACCGCGGAGTCTCCCGGCCGCAGCCCGCTGACTCACCACCTGATCCCCGCTTTGTGTCCGCAGTGAGACATGGAGGAGTCCAGCTCGCAGAAGTTGGTGTGGGACGGGGACGCCAAGGCGGTCCAGCAGTGTCTCACGGACATCTTCACCAGCGTGTTCACCACCTGTGACATCCCGGAGAACGCGATCTTCGGGCCCTGCGTGCTGAGCCACACGTCGCTGTACGACAGCATCGCCTTCATCGCCCTGAAGTCCACCGACAAACGCACAGCACCTTACATCTTCAGGGTGAGTCAGCTGCTACTCATCATCATCATCATCATCATTATTATTGATATCGATTAGCCCAGCATACAGGCCAATATAATACAGTTTTATCACATTTGCAGATATATTATTACAAATGAACTTATTCTCCTTCTGATAAAACAGTTATATTAAAATATAAAATATTCCTCTTGCGTTAACAGAAACAACAGTGTTACTGAAGTAAATAAAATAGAATAAAAATGTCAGAGGAATTGAATTAAAAAAGGAAATTAATCTTTAGATGCGTTAAAGACATTTTTCATGATGGAAAAGCAATTTAATATTGTAAATTATAAAAGGCTGTAATTATAATTTATATTGTGTGGGGGGGTACGTCCCCTCCTATATTAAATTATGTTAAAAATAAAAAATAAATAAAAATAAATAAAACGTGCTGTGCTATGTCGACCAACACTCAGACCCCCCACCTGTCTGATATGCCCCCTCCCCTTGACTCCATGGTAACAGCCTTCCAATAATAGTAAAATGTCTCATGTTGTTTCCAGATATTGAAGCAGGTTCAGTGACTTTATCTTCATGAAGTTTAAATTGTAACCAACTAATATTTGGGAGCACAGAATGAAGTCTGATTTCTTTTGGGGTCGAGTGTGAACAGAGTTGCTGACGGTGTGTCCTTGTTGTGCAGGTGGACACCTCAGCAGCCAACAGCACCTCGGAGGGCCTGATGTGGCTGCGGCTGGTTCAGTCCGCCCGGGACAAAGAAGAGCAGAACCTGGAGGCGTATGTGAAGAACGGCCAGCTCTTCTACCGCTCTCTCCGCCGCATCGAGAAGGATGAGGAGCTGCTGGTCTGGTACGGCAAAGACCTCATCGACCTGCTGCTGCTCAACTCTAGCAGAGCTCCGGCCAAAAGCAAAGGTGAGTCCTCTGCTCCCGACATGTTAATTGTAGCTCTGCAACGTCTTCGGACATGCTGTGGATTTGCTTTCATTGGTGCGTCAGGGAAGTCCTTTTATTCGGCATTACTAATTTTGTTGCTCTTCTAATCAGGTGCGTCTCACCACTCCTGTCCGGACTGCAGCCAGCGGTTCCAGTTTGAGTTCCCGTTCTTGGCCCACCTCCGGTTTCGTTGCACCAAAAGATTGCCGAGTCTTACAGGCGCCGAGGAGGAGCCCAGCAAGGAGAGCAGCGCAGACCGACCCAACACAACTCCCACCAGGACCAGCCCAAAGCTGGGCCGCTCTGAAGGCTTCAGCAGCCCTCAGGACAGCAGCAAACCCTCCACAGACTTTCACAACCTGGCCAGGGATCTAGAGAACAACCGGACCAGCCCGCTGAGCGACAAGGAGGCTGAGATCTGCAGCGAGAGCTCGGGGAAGAGGAAGTTCTCGGAAATAGAGAACAGGCCCAGCCTGCCGCAGTCCAAGTCTAAAGAGGAGCTGGCTACGTCTGCGCAGAATTACAGAGGAGTGTACGGCCTGGAGGACAACCACAGGCCTTTCTCCTCGTCCGGCTCTGCAGAGATTAGTGACACGAAGCGCAGCGCCTTCACCGAGGTCAAGAAGTCGTCGCAGAGCCTAAAACATCACGGCGGCAATAAAAGCCTCTCCAGCTCCAACTCTGAAAACAAGGATGGTGGTCGTCCCAGCAGCAATCCTTCAGAGAAGCACCTCAACATTAGGCAGGTGCTGTCGGAGACTCAACCACCCCAAAGCTCACCCATGGGCAGCGCTTTCACATCCGTAAGCCAGCAGGGCAGCGGCGGCAGCGGCGGAGAGAGGAAGAGCGCCTTCAGCCAGCCATCTCGCTCGTCTTTCTCCCAGATCTCCCCGCTTGTGATGCCACCGAAGCTGCTGGACTGCCACCCATCAGTCGGCGACACCATCTCCTCCAGCAGACTCTACCAGGCCGATCACCTGGCTGCTAAGCTGCAAAGCGCGGAACTAGGCGCCAACTGCCCGGTGCCAGGCGGCATGGCTAAGCAGAACCCTTTCGTCTACGCCACCGCCTTCTGGCCCAAGAACACTGGGCCCATCCAGCTTCAGATGCCTTCGGCGCTCACCCTCCTTCCACCGTCCTTCACCTCCCTCTGCCTGCCAGCGCAGAACTGGTGCGCCAAGTGCAACGCCTCCTTCCGCATGACCTCGGACTTGGTTTACCACATGCGGTCCCACCACAAAAAGGAGTTCGCTATGGAGCCTATGGTGAAGCGGCGGCGCGAGGAGAAACTCAAATGCCCCATCTGCAACGAGTCCTTCCGGGAGCGGCATCACTTGTCACGTCACATGACCTCCCATAACTGACTTGCAAAGACTTTTTGACCCACGCGGGCGGGACTTTGACCACGCCTGGATTTAAGCACTCCAACTGAAAACACGCCACTTAAAAATACAAAAACACCCCTTGCACTTGTTTTCACTTTGGACAATGATTTTTACATTTCTGCCATGTACACAAAATGTCACGTTTTGAAGTGTGTGAAACTGCGTTTTGACTTCAAGAAGAATCTATTTATGAAGCACTTAAAAGTGTGAGACTTAAGGGAAGATTTAAATATGTGTAAATGTACAGTAAGTTGTATTTTATATCATATAAATACAAATATAGAGAAGAAATAGTCACACGTCACGGTTTACAGCGTTTTCTTTTTTTTCCTGTCTCCAGTGACATCGGAACACAAATTGGGGACATTATGTCCGACTTTATCTCAGAGTGCATGTGATATGAAATAATATTGATTTAAGATGCAGTTTATTCATCACAATGTAAATAATTCCTTTTATTTGAAATACAAAGTGTAATATTTTGTGTCAGTGGGGAATAGTTTCAGTGTTTCTTCCTTTTGCGGAAATTTACTACTTGATAGTTTATCTAATCATGTTGAATGCATTGACAATAAAATAGCTTTATTTTCACCTGTGTGCCTCCTGGACTGTTTTTATTAAAGATATTAAATAATACATTAAACATAATGTATTATGTGTTATCTGCATACATTTAAATTTATTAAACAAAACATGTATTAATATAAAGTCATTGTTATACATAGATGCATTACATATATATATAAATATTTCTTTATCTATTTTTAAGTCCTCAGTCTAAATGAAATAGTTGCTTTTTATTGCCGATCACACAAATTAAATAAATGTTTGTATCAGCCTCTAGTTATTATTCTTTCTTATAATTTAATAATCTCTGAATTAGAATAAGTCCACAACCTCCAGATAACATTGGTTATTATTAATAATAGTTACAGTAGTATAAATATCACCTATTAAATACCTCTGAATTAATCATCCATCACATAAAATCCACGAGTCGTTGCTTAATTTGAGTTAATTCAGATCAAATATTATCTTAACTTTAAATTTAAGGTTTTATTTTTCACAAGACGAGTTTTTATTTATTTATTCTTTAACAATAAAAGTTCTCAAAATAATTCCACTCAGATTTTCAGTTTCCAGAAAATACATAAATTATTTTAGGCTAATCAATACTGAATTATATAAATGGAATAAAACAGGCGGGGCCATACGTCTGAGTTTAGGATTCATTTGTTACGTATGAGTGTTTTATATATTTGAATAGACAATGAAGTAAATAAAATACATATTGGTCTCTACATTCTGAAGAATATACTGCATCCTGTGGTGAGGAGATGCAGACCTGATCACCTGCAGGAAGCTGTGATCAATAACAAGATCAATAATCGGTTAGTGAGACAATCTAACCCAAACAACACTGGCTGATATAAGATGGATCAATAATCAGAACGACTGTAAATGTTTTGATGACATGATTAAAGAAAGGATGAGAGCTCGAAGGTGAAGAGCGTCTCAGGACAGAAAGGAAACGTGTAAAATAGTCCAACAGCGCCATCAAGTGGTGGATGTGAGAACTACACGGAACAGACCGATATAAGAAAAGGAGGAATGTGTTTGAAATATCACAGCAATTCAATTCAGAAACTTAGTCTGACACCGTAGATAGTTTATGAATAATATTACAAATAATTCAGATCAATAATTATGAATAAATAAACAATAGTTTGGTTCAATAGGACAAAGTGTCGACGTGGTTCAATACAGAAAAGATTTGACTTGATTTAAGTCGACTTTGAGCCCAGTGATGGAGCTCCATCACTGGGCTCAAAGTCCACTCAGTCACACAAATCAACAACAGCTCCTCATGAAGTATTCATCTGTTTTAAATTCACAGAATGAAAGCTATTTGTTTTTAGATTTTAGAGTCGTTCAGTTTTTAATGTGTTGCTCAATGCAAACATGTTTATTATTTCACCACTGAAAGAGGAGCAAATAGATGATGCACGATCTGATCTGAGTTATTTGACCAGATAATATCACTGCACTGTGTCTGAAGTGTTGCAAGAGGCCGTCTCACATCAGACGAGGACCAAAGCACGTCATGTTTCCTGGTGGAGTTCCGGGACTGTTTGTGAGAGCTGAAGTTGTCCCGGGATAAAAGATGGCAGGAGCTTCTACTCAGGGCACATTTACCTTTATACCCAAAACAACAGAATAAATCCAGACGGCCTGTTGGAGACTCAGGAGCTCAGCATCAGACTGATGTTTGATATCAGTATCGGATCAGTGCATCTCAACCTGGATTATATTGTTATAATCAATGATCAGCAAGCTGAGCTGAGACTTTAGAGAAGCCTGATAATCAATCAACAGTTACACTTTCATTTGAGGTCAATTATGGATGAATTTCCAATTTCTATGTTGATTCTCTGCAGTTGCTGTAGTTCTTATTTTTTCGGTCAGACTGACTTCTTCTCCACAACAACAACATCTGGATCACAAAATCAAACTGTCAGAAACTTCATGAATCTGATGGCGACAACATAAAACTCCTGAAATACTAAAGTACGGAGAGACGACAAACACTGAGGTTGTTGACACAAACACCTCCAGGACTTCACAACTCTGATCAGCTGCAGGAAATCATGTCAATCTGAAAGGTTTCAGTGAGGTCTGACACCTGTTGGAGGAGGAGGAGGAGGAGGAGAGGAAGGAGAGTTCAGAGTGAACAGACCCTCTCAGGAGACCTGGTGAGAACTGAGCTGCAGTGTGGATGTAGTGAGGCATGTTAGCAGGAGATAAGATCCACACAACCGGCCGGCCGGGGGCGGGGCGGGGGGGTTAGAGGAGCGCTGAACAGGAACAGATACAGCCCGGCGCCATGGCGCTCACCGATGATGAATTACAGCACCGGTGCACATGTCCGCACGTTACGTCTCATTTCACATCAACACACACACCTCCCATGTCAGCAATCCAAACAGGTCAATCTCACCACGAAGGCATGTGATCGACGGGGGGGCAGGGCCCCCACCAACGATCACACACACACACACACACACAACACACAACACACACACACACCAGTGATATTTAGTGCCCTCATGCTTTGCTGCTTGTGTCATCGTCCCTTGGGTGCCCCCCCCCCCCACATTTGTCACCGCATCACTCAGCGCCGAGCGGCATGGGACAGTTTATATCTCTGCTAAGCTGGCACTTCCATTTGGCCCTCCGCCCCAGTAACACTACATTTGTACATTTCAAACATTTTGCTGACACTGTCGTCGTCGGGGGGGTGGGGGTGGGGGGGCAGCAGAGTGAGCAAGCAGGTAGAGAGACCTCAGTGTCTTCGACAGGACGCATGGCGGTCGGTGGATTCAAACCTGTGACCAGGCCTGACCGTGTCCCAAACACACACTGTGTTCACACTGATGACGAGTGTGAGTCAACGACGCTGAATGTTTCATTTCCTCAAGATGTTTCTGGGGCGGCTGAACAACAGAAGATAACGAGTAGAGAAGGAAGAAGTTCTGCAAAGAGTGGAATAACATTTCCAACACACATCCACTGACACCCCGACACGGACAAGGTTTCAGATCGGACTCACAGCTTTGGGAGCAGTTTGGTTTTTGAGTTACAGGCCGAAGCGT
Source organism: Macroramphosus scolopax (assembly GCA_901007825.1). NCBI lineage: Eukaryota > Metazoa > Chordata > Actinopteri > Syngnathiformes > Centriscidae > Macroramphosus > Macroramphosus scolopax. The sequence continues at coordinate 19,041 of CAAKHC010007102.1, forward strand.
CTTTCTTCATGCATCTGCTTCTATAAACTCTCCATCTACAGTCACAGAGTAACAGGAGCCTCCAACATCTGCTCAGTGCTGTGAGCTCCGAGCAGAGGAGCCTTCAACCCAGCCAGCTAACAAGGCTGCGATGGAACCGATCGGATCAAACGTATTGATTCCCCCCCTGCTCACACACCTGTGTGATGACCCCGGGTTCACACAAGGCCAGCTCCTCCGGCTGCCGTCTGATTACGGTTGCGTCATTATTTTCTGAAGGTCTATATTTACCCAAACGGCACCGCCCCCCCCGGGTGCACTTGCACTATTTCTGCCCCACAATGCAGTCAATCTGCAGCTCCGCTGACAGGGACAAATTTACACATCACGTCCACTTGGAGACGATCCCTCATGCCTCCTACCTGTCTTCATGGCACGTCCGAGCCTTGAATTCTTCACATTGTGGTAAAGGCGAGGACTTCGCCGCCTGGATATTTAGGTTACACCTGTTCCCCAGCCTCAGATGCTTCGCTGCCCCGAGCGGACGAGCGTGGACGGCGAACAGACTCAGTATGAAGAGCTTCAAACCTGGAGGATGGAAGTACACTGATTACTGATACTTCTGGTTCTTAGCTGTCATATTCTTTCATACGATTTAATGTCGTTCAGAGTCTGTACGTGCTTTAGTTGGTGAAACATCGGTACCTGTGTGAACCACTGGGACCTTCAGTCCACCTGTGTTGACATCTATCTCTGTGAGGACCAACTGGAGCAGACCGGAGGAAGGACATCATGGACAACACCTGAAGTCAGCTTGAAGGTTCCTGGTTCTAGAAGTTAAGATAAGAGTTGGGTTTAGGTTTGGGACTAGTGTCAATAAGTGTTGTCTCATTATTAGAAGTATAAATAGTTTAATACAATAAACCTGCAACGGATCAATGAGGAGTAGATAGAAATAGAATCAAGTACAATTATTATTAATACTTAAATTAATATTAAATTAATACGGGGTTGTACAAAACCTGTGCAGCTACTTTGTTATTTGCATTAAAATACTCAAATGCGGTGTTTGTTTTTAAAGACTTCCCGACTCGGTCGAGGAATACAAGAACCAACAACAACCCCTGGTGTAAGACAAGTCGGACATCAGACGGCAGCGCTGCTCGCTTGCAGCCGCGAGGCAAAACAAGGTTTTTAAAAACAAAAAGAAAAGTGTTTATTTGAACCCAAAGGAAACGTGTCGGGACAAACAGCCACCAGGTGTGTCTTCGTCCATGTGAAGAGGTCAAAGCAAACACTTTTTTCACGCTGGACATCTCAGCCGGTGTTTGACATCCAGTGACGTCGTGACCGAGCCTCACGCAGCCCGACCACTCTTGAACGTGGTCATGTTACTTTGTTACACATTCCACCGCTGAGCCGCGGTATACAGTTTTCCTGCAGGTCGGGGGGGCATGTTGTCCCCTACCCCCGAGCTGCTCTCCCCCTCTCCATGTCAGGGAAGTCAAACTGACTTTATCCGTCACAGTAATGACCCGAGGAGCTAGTCGACTTCTTTAGCAGCCTTCAAGTACAATCAACACAACATACTTTACTGGGAAGAAAACATCAACATCAAATTGGTAATGATGCTCAGTTGAAGTTCCTCCACTTTCTAATAAAGAAAGAACTGATTATAACGGGTCACAACCGGCTGACCCGAGTGAAGCAGGACGTCCCTGAGGAGAAGTATGTTCCCCATGTTGAACAACATCTCCCTCGTGACAGAATCAGGAGTAAATCAAGATGAAAGAACATGAAAAGGCGGCACACTGTCTTCTATTAATGTCAGACTGTCAAGCCTTTGCATCGGTGTGTTACAAACGTGCCGGGGGTTCGAGATCAGACCCAGTGAGAGGTCCTGATGAAGACGTATGGTGGCCCAGGGGTGGGCCAGATGCAGAGGTGGATTATAGATTAGAGGAGATCAGAGTTGCTCAGTCCGGCTGTCTCCTGTGAGGCAACAAGAAACCAGATTTATCTTCTTCTCCTGCGTTCCACGGCCACCCAGGGACCACTTAGAGGAACAAGTCATGTGTAAATATCTTCAGAGGGGGATTTTCTGCAGGAGAAAAGGATGGACTAAAGGTGGTGGAGGTGCTGGACGAGGAGTTTGATGCATGAAGTTAAGGAATCAAAAAAACGACTTTTGTCCCCAAGAAAATGTTTTCTTTATCTTCATAGCTCAGAGAACGTGAGGATGAGAGGATCCTGTCCACCAAGCTGATGTTTGCTGGAATCAAGGACGTTTTCCAGATCTGACAGTCATCAAGTAGATTGAAGATGGGAAGATGATCAATATTGATGTTTAAGTGCCGTCTAGCTGCTGTGATTCCTTCCCTGGGAAAGTAGGAGGTCCGATGGCGTCAACATGAAGCAGATCAGGGTGCTGGATGGTCCCACCAACACCAGACATACAGTATGTCTGATCCCAGCTGCCAGTCACAAGTGGAGACTGTTGTGTCCTTCAAGAGTGGCTGGTTTCGTTCAATTGTTGTGTGTATGCAGAGAGATACATCTATCAAATACAATAGTAATAATAATAAAGTATCCCACACACTTACGTTGATGAACCACTCAATCGGGCCTCTGCTCAGTCCCGTTCTGTTGGACGAGCTCCAAGTTTAGGATCAGCTGCTCTCAGCTGAAGACCTCCAATAAAGCCTCCACAGGGAACATTTCCTCACCCGAAGTCCAACGGATGCACAGCCGCAGGAGGTCGGGCAATGGCTCTGCAGGAACCAGAACCCGGTCTGGGACTGAAGGACAGACTCGGGTTTCTGAGAGGGTAAAATGAAAAATATTGAACATTGCTTACCTTTGGAACTGGTCCTTTGATTAAAGATGTGACCAGCTGGTGTTGGGGAAAGTTACGGTTTTAAAGTAACTGTATACTGTATAAATACTTTAAATCTACCTGCAACAGGTCCAAGAAGAACCAATTCTTCTCCCTTCCGTTTGTCTGCAAGACTTCACTGGTTAAATGTTACATTTTTTGTACGGTTCATTCAGTTTGATAGTTTTATTTCCAGTAGAGCAGCGAGTCGTCGCCCAACGACCTCATGACGACATGTCAACTTAAACAAATTATGGTCCTCAGTTGTAAACGTCCAGGTAGGATTTCATTCACCGCCGTCCAGTCACAGCGCAGCTTGTCAACACTGGATAAGATCGCCCCCCACCCCTCCTCACCCCTCCACCCCCCCTCACCCCCGACACACACACACACACACACACCATGCTGACAGGTGGTGTGTCTGTAACAAATGAACAGGTGTCACTTTGAGCTTTCGTCCAGAGACTTCAACCTGAGAAAACAACAAAGCCACGTCTTCATCCTGCTAATTACTGCGTCAACGCTTTGTTGACCATCTTGTTCTGAAGTTTAGTTCAAATGACTGCAGTTTCTCATTTCCCTCCCGTGACCTTCTCTTCTCCCAAACTCTTTGTTTCTCAGGGCTCTGACAGAAGAAATGTTCAGGAAGAGAATCAGGGAAAACCTAAAGAGGTGGTCCGAGGACTGGGAACAAGTCAGTGGACGCGGCAGACGACACTCGTGGGGCTCCGGAGGAGAAGCTCCATGGTGGGAAACACATCCCACAACGTGTTTGTGGATTCAGTAGCAGTTTGACATCATGCTCCTGAAGGTCAAAACAATCAGCTTAGTTCCGTTTGTTTGGTATGTAAAGGCCTCTTCACACTGCGGGTCGTGTCCTCATTCTATACACAACATAAGTACTGTAGATCAGAGCAGGAAAAACAATTCAAGTCCCAGGATTGAGCAAGATAATATACAACAATCTGAGGCACAGCTCGTCACATCTGATCTATACGTGCAGGACCTCCACAAGGACGAGTCCAAGCATGAACTTCATTCATGATTTCTGAAGACATTGCTTCAACCAATTATTATAGAAGAAGCAGAATCCATCTTTACTTCAATGTGTTCATCTATGTATCACAGCCTTCATCAGTTAAGAGTTTTTATGAGGTACAGTATATGAAAAGCTTGTAGCTGGAAGGGTTGAAGGGTTGAAGGGTTGAAGGGTACAGGAGATCCGTGGGTAAGATCACGATGGGTCAAGTGTGTTTCTAGTCTCCATCAGAAGATAGTCAGTCTTTTGGCCATCCTGACAGAAGGGGAGTTCATTCAACGACCAGGATGAGCGACTCCTGAGGCCACATACTGATGGGGGGTGCAAAGTGGCCAGCAACGGTTGAGGAGTGGAGGGTGTGAGGTTTAGAACCTGACTTTAGGTTGCAGATAGGACAGAGACGTCTGCAGGTGAGTACCAGTGTCTTGAGGAGGTGAGGAAGCAGTGCAGCGACTGGAGAGGCTGAGTGACGTCAGAGATTGGCTGGTTGAACCTCACAAGGGCAGCATTGTTCTGAATGCCCTGTAAAGACCTGAAGGCAGAGGCAGGTACCCGGCCAGGAGGATGCTCTCGTAGACCAGGCTCGAGATGACAATTTCCTGAAGCTTCCCTCATCATGGAAGGAAAACTTTTTAAGATGTTGTAGGAAACAAGAAAGAAAAACAAGATCAGCACCGGCTGCTTGCTGCCTCTGACACTGTTAATCCATGCAGTCTTAATGACACTGGACCAGAGGAAATACTGTCTGAGTGGAAGTATCTCTGA
>CAAKHC010007102.1:37100-52189 GCA_901007825.1 Macroramphosus scolopax
TGAACCTTTTGTTCCTGTCTTCTGTCTCTGTTGTGACGTTCCTTTGAGTCGTGTTTGAGGATAACGAGCGGAAGGAAAACATGTACAGCAGCTCATTAACTAACTACCATCATTGTTCACTGCCAGCAAGTATCACTGACATCTGCTCATTTATAGAATCTGCTATTGAGTTTGGTGACCTCATCCTGTTGTGCTTTCGCAGGTCAGCTTCAGCTAATTACATGACCTCCACTCATCTGCGGCAGGTCTCTCAGCTCTTGGAACAGAGAGCTCTTTGGTGTCACATTTCTTCTGCTATTTGTCTGGCAAGCTGGTCTACACGGCAAAGTGTAAGGTGTTTTCATCCATGTGTAGCACAACTTCAGGTGTCCCAGTCCCCCAAAAAGTTCTCAGCAAGGTCTCGCAAGTGTGGCACGTCCTTTCACTGTAGGAATCCCTTCTATGATGCTGTCAGACAATGATAACAGGGGAGGCATGGCTCAGGAGATAGACTGGCTATCCTCTATCAAAAGGTTACCGGTTCGATCCCCGTGTCAAAATGTTCTTCAGCAAGACACGGAACCCCTAATTGCTCCTGATGTGTCATCAGTGTATAAACATATCAGCAGCTCGTCACCTTGCATAGCAACATGCCGGCCAACAGTGTTTGAGTGTTAATTGGTGATTGAGTAGAGCTATTTGATTGCCGTTAAGGTAGAAAGGCGCTATACCAGTGAATCGTTTATCATGATAACAATCTGAGCTTGTCAGTGGCAGAAACAAACACTTTTACTAGACAGGCTTTAACGCAGACAACTGCCCCGTCAGATTATTTTGAAAGTTGCAGACTAAAGTGGTCTCGCTCAAAATTGGACCAACTACAATACTTTTGTTCTCTATAAGTTATTTCGACCCAAGCTCTGGTGGAAACAGGGCTCAGGTTGAAAAATATCAGAAATTTCTGGTTGGTGAACAATAAATCTTCCGTTGTTTCCTCAGGGACTGCACAAAAATATTGGGGGGGGGCTGAGAAAAGTTGTAAAGTATTAATATTATTCTTTTTATATGTACAAAGAGGTTCATTTATTGGTGAACAGGGGTGGATTTTGTATTTTTTTCTTATCTTTGATTTGTATTTTATCTCTGCACTGCGTTCTGAGTCCTTGTGTTTTGTCATAATCACTCATGTCTGTTTCACAGCTTGTATGTTCATCACAACTAGTAGCTACGTTAGTTTTTAATACAAATGGATCTCTATAATTTTGCCTAATTGAACATTATTGATTATGTTTTATTTTTTGTACAGTCGCTCCCCCTGCACTCTCATAGTGGAGATATTAGAGAGAAGGAAAATGTTCAAATATTAGCTGCAGCCCTTTTCCACCTCAATAACATAATGTTTGTACAACCCCTAAAACGATGACAATGTCCTACAATAACAGCAGGCTACCACGCAGATCACAGAAAGTAGGGTGTATTATGAAGAAGAAATGGTGACAAATAACCCGTACCTATAAATAATGTGATGTATATTTTTCAGCCATTTTTGAGACAGAAAAACTAATCAAACCAGGCTTGGAAATAGCATCACACATGACTCCTGTCAAAACATACGCTCCGATCAACTGTCCCTTCCCTAACACCAGATTTGTGGTAAACAATGTGAAAATGAGGCCTGGGTCTCTGGAGAATCCAACCTTGTCCCAGACAGTTGTGAGGGATCAAGGAGAAAACTGTCAGTCAAAACTATCATTTAAGGCACCGGCTGTCCCCCAAGAAAAATCCAGAGTCACGACCTCACAGCATTCCACCCAGAAGGAGCATGCACCGCCGCCACCGCAGGGATAAAGATGCCGAGAAAGATCGGACCCTTGTTTTGGGAAAGCTGTAGGTGTATCAGATGGCAAACAGCCGTGGAATGGCTGGAGATCTCAGGGGAGGAAGGCAGGGTGTGTGCCGAACCCGAGAGCCGAAATTCGTCAAAATAGTCTTCTATTTAATTGATTGAGAGACTTTGAGAAGAGTTTCAGCTGTAAGCTCTGCATTGCATGAGGAGAGGTTACAGAGACGGACACCAAACATGAAATACTACATGAGAAAGTAAACAAAACTACTGCTGTTTGTTCTTCATGATCTTCTGTGCGCTCATCAAGTTGTGGGGTACGAACACTCACCCCAAAGGAATATTTTTTGTACCGAGATTTTATAGTAAAAGAATGAGTATGTAGAGGATTTTTATGTAATATTACAAATAAATATATTAATTCATATCCTTGTGTATTATGATTTATATAATGGTAGTTGAAATTCAGCATGTGGTTTTATGGCTGGTTACTTTAACATTATGCAACTATTTTACACAAAAATAAGAGCTTCAAAATCATCTTAATGGCCCACTGACTTGCAGGGAGAATGGCGCCCCTCTTTCATTCCCACTCAGTGCCCAGAACCCTTGTTCTTGTAATATAACTTGGGATGAGCGGGCACGATATCCCGCAAGAAGTGTGCAACACTGCAAAGCACTACGTCACGCTCCACCAAAAACAGGTAAACACCGCGAGCCAGAGTTTAATCTCAAACAAGGGTCCTTTCTTCTGATGCAATCGCATGATAAAGTCTGTTTTCATCCAATTTCTAAACGTTCAGCTCAGATATCCACAGAACATTACGCACCAGCTCCCTGTCGTTACCACTTGTGGCAGCAGAGGGTGCTGTTGCCATTGTTACGTCACATGGCTTTAAATGTTGGATGGCTTTGAGAGACTACCTTCAATTGATGGTTTAATTACTTCCTACACATAGTGTCACTTGTGTGGGCCACCCTGGTCTAGTGTTAGACGCCCAAATATATTTTGGGACCCTGTTGGACTAACTTGTGGAGACTCTCCACTTGGGATTGGACCTTCACCTGCCTGGTTTCAGTACATCCTCCCTGACTTCTTTCACCTTCAACCCTCTCTTCCAACATCCATTCATTTCTAAATTAAAACTGTTCAGACATATTGTTGGGTCCTTCTTCATCTATACAGCTGTTGCCCATTGAGCTGTGCACTGACGTTCGTGGGGTGACTTGTTGAATGGCACTGTGATGAGAAAGAGAAATGTCCTCAATTTAGGATTAAATGTTAGGAATAAATTACCCAAGAAAAGAAGTACTGGTTTGTGTAATGGAGCCCAATCAGCAGGGTTTAGTAATCACTTCCTGATAGGTTGTACATCTTTCCTGGGGTTCCTTCGTTCAATCAGTCGCAGTTTTACAAACTCTCTTTGTTCAGTCACAACATGCTAGAATATCCAAAGTTTGATTCTGCCAAGATAACCAAAGTGTCTCTTAGATTCTGTGAGAAGTTTAACAGCAACAGTAGACCTGATCACTGAGGTGAACCTAATCCGGACATATAAATGTTTAATCCACTGCTGCCTCGTGCCCACAGACAACTGTTGTCATGTTTAACATTGCTCCACTTACAGGAGGAGAATTGCTGGAATCTCTCCCCTTAATTCCCGACTACAGAATTAAGAGAATCGGCAAAAAATGCATAGCGGCACCAAATCAGTGAGGTACCAATCATACTCTATTATTTCATCATTGTCTTCTGGTGAGGTACATGATGTGTATCCTGCTGTGATAACAAGTTGTCATTTGCCTTTTTATTTTTTGGCTGCCAGGTTTTAAGAGGGCGGATCTTATCTGACATGAGTCCGTCAGTGGGCAGGGGACGAGGATTATAGATCTGGAACTTCTAGACAAGGAATGACTAGAGACCATCTTGCGATGGGACGAGCTGCAGTGGCAGTCGACATGTTGACGTTCTGGACCCATGAATACTCCGTACCGAGCCTTCGTTTTGATCTGAATTACAGACATGTAAAGTTTCCGGACTTGTACTGTTGTGATGCCACTGCAGTGACCAAATGGGTATCCTGTCCAGAACCACACACACACACTTGCACGCACGACAATAGTGCCCAACGTTGTCTAATGTTGGTGTATTTATAGAAGAATTAGGGGTCATGTTGCATGGTGAACAATCACAGAGAAAAAAGTTGTTCTACACAGAATAAGAGAAGACGAGAAGTTTTTATTATTCATGATGGCGCTGAATAATTTAGAGGTTCTTTATTCCTAGGTAAGAAAACGCTCGGTGAGCCCAGGGGTGAGACCGGGCTTGCGTGACAGTTTTTATTTAAAGTTGGTCTGGGAGGAACAGATTTCCCTCGTTTGTCAACTTCTTCCCGAATGCCATGTGCGTAGGTTCATACTGACCGAATGAAAGCAACGATGGTGAGATCATGTTCATAACAATATTTCTAATAATGGCCTCCATGGACAGAACAATTAAAAGTCACGCTGCATGATAATATTTAACAAAATGATAATAAAAGATGATAATCGTAGGTAAAAGAAGTCAAAAACATCCCCACTGAACATTTGATTCTGTGTTTTAATTTTCAGGATTTTAATGAGTGACTTAATTCGCCGAACTTTAGGCCAAGTATGAAGTATATGTTTGAATTCAACAGATACAAAAGAACCTACATATCCCTTCCAAAATATACGTACACACTGAGGTGATAGGTTTTGTGCACAGCGCTTCCTGGAAAACTTTCCAGCTGTTGCGCTTGATCTCAAGGTAGGATGAGCCAGAAGACATGAAGTCAGCAAGGATGTTGTACAGGAAACAGATCATCAATGAACAGTGAACAGCAAGAACTCATCACAGACAACGCAATGACCTCCATCCTCCAAACATCTGAGGAGAAGGAGTGAAGAGGGTTTTGAAGCTTCAAATTCAAGTATCTCACATCTCAGAAGACGTCACGTAGACAATCAACCTCACTGTTCTGTTCAAGAAGGCCTAAGGGCATTCTCCAAAAGAGAATAGATGAACCTTTGGTGTTTGGCTTGAGGATCAATGTCGCTACCTTATTAGTCTTGGCGTATTGGATGTTGATGTGATGGGCATTGCCGGCATGTACGTGTATATAGAAATATATATATGTGTCTCTAAGGGAAAACCAACCTGCCATGAAGCGTTTCTTTTCCTTCTACCACAGCTCTATAGGGAATGTACTGACATATTGTATTACAGCATGGCATGCCAACTGTTCAGCAGCAGACAGAAGAGCTCTCCAGAGTCATAAAAACAGTCCAGAAAATAATTGGACTTCCCCTGCTAGCACAGGAAGACACCTTCAGATCAGTCATATTTATATAGAATGAGGAATGTGCATCTATAATATCTACTGTCTAAAGTCTCAAGGCAATCAACAATGCAGGACTACGGAAGAACATCAGTACCACTGTTTGAAAAAACTGGTATTTCTGACCTGCCAGTTGAAACTTTTCTCCTTCAGGATTCCGACTTTAATCAGAACTCAATGAACAAAATCAGAATTTTGAGGGGGAAAAGTCATAATTATGAATCGAAAATGCTACTTCTTGCAATGTTATTTAAATTCAGGATATTGCAGGTCTGCAGCTTAAAACATTCTTAGAAAACCGTCCCGCTTGATTTTTATCATGTTTATCAAGCTAAACCGGAACACTGCGCATGCGCTCGAGAGGACGCTGGCGTTTTAGTGTCGCCGCTTCTCAGCTCGTCTCGTCTACCTGTGTCGTCTACCTAGGTAAAACTCCTTGGCGTCTAAAGTTTTGTCTTGACTGCTGTGTCAACTCCATACTTTTTTGTATCTCTCTCTGTCAGTGCGTGGATCGCGTTCCTGTATTTTGCAGTACTCACCCATTCTGCTGATCAGTTGTCCGCTGCTAGCTGCCTGTCCGCTGCTGGCTACCTGTCCGCTGCTGGCACTGGTAGCTGGATTCTTTGGCTCTCTGGCTCGGATCCCATCCCATCATCTCCCGCCACCTGGATTCCTCGCAACCGGATTAACTCCCTCCATATAACCAGGACTGTTCGTGAGTCTGATTTTGGTCTACTGGTCTACTGTCTGCGGTCGGTCGCTAACTGGCTAGCTGCTCGGGTGAACATGGTGCTCAAGTACTCCTCTCTCCAACTTCGGAGTTCTTTCAACACCGCTGTGCCAGTCTGCCTGGATACCATTAAATCACTTGGACTACTTAAACGCTCCCGCTACAAGTTCTCTCACACAAACTCCAGTATTCCGGTGGTTCAGTCTACTCCGCGTTTCCGTGTTGCTGGTCGACGTCATCACAACTTTCCCGCCGTGCGCACCAGCTGTCTGAAGCCCCTCCCCCTGCTCTGACACCAGGACTCCTCCTCCGTCTGTCTCCCCTGTATTCACCTTCATGCTGCTCAACACCCCTCCCTCAATAACAAGGCACTACTCATCCATGATATCATTACTGAAAGAAAACTGGCTTCTCATCCACTGACAGATTCTGTGGCTGAGACCCTCATCCATTCCTTTATCACCTCCCGGTTGGACTATTGCAACGGAATCCTGTTCGGGCTACCCAGCAAAGTCCTGGACAGGCTCCAGTATGTGCAGAACTCAGCTGCCAGGGCTCTCACTCACACCAAGCCCTCCTCCATCAGCACACTCCATTCCGGAACCTACGATCCTCTGATGTGGGTCTCCTCTCCATCCCCCGCACCAGGTTGCGGACCTACGGTGACAGAGCCTTCAGTGTGGCGTCTCCTACCCTCTGGAACTCTCTCCCCGCTGAAATCCGCAATGCTCCAACCGTGGACAAGTTCAAGAAAGTTCTACTATTGTCGAACAAAAACATATCTACAATTACTACATAACACTCTCCTCAAATAGAACATATGAGTGCAGTCTAAAAATGTAAAGAATGTATTTAAAAGTGTACTTTCCTAAGTTGTGTTGTTGAAAGATGGATGCCGGTCGTCTTAACGTGCACTATCGCTTCCTGTATTTTGCCGCCAAAACAGGTAAAGCTGTTGCTATGGAGACGTTTCAACACAGACAGCGGGAGGATGGAGTACAGCACGGCCGGTCGTTTCTACAGTTCTTTGAAACAATTCAATGTCTACGAGGATTACCTGGACTCCAAAGTCACGCCAGTGGATTTATTTTACTTGAAAGTGAGTTGTACTCCATTACATGATATTAGACGACTAAAACTTTCCCCGTGTAGCACCTGCTTGTTGCTGGGTTGTACGCCCATTCGAAACCGCATTCACTTAACTGTGTGATTAAAACTGCCTTTGGTTATCAGTAAAAGTTATCGCATTTAAAACACAGCTTTATGTAAATGTAACTAAGTAAGACGACCCTCTTGAATTCGGTATAAATCACACACAAAAATAACGAAAAGGTGTCACTTATTTCAGGAATGTTTCTTCCGACCTGACGTTGCTGCTAGCTTAACTTCACGTTGTTCCGGTGAACGATGTGGCGCAGGAAATACAATTTTATAAGTTGTCTTTTTATTCTACTGTTTGCTGTTTGTTCACCGTAGACAACGCCGAATAAAAGAGTGTTTCCATAGGATTGTGGAATTATTATTAATGCAGGGTAGAGTTATACCGCTCTGCCTCGGAGCAATGTAACACGTAATTTCAAAATGATGAATGTAGTCTGACGTGTGGCCCTTACACTCAGAGTAAACGTATTTTAGTTAAATGTAGTCCTTTGAAGTACACATGCAAGCTATTCTAAATTATTTTCTTGACAATTCCCTTATTGTCCCTCATCCCCTCATTTTTTTTCAATTTTTAGGAATGAATTCAATGTAGATTCGGTGTTTGTCATGGTGACACGCTCTGTTGATGTAGTTGTTTCAGACAAACGCGTGGTGGCAGTAACACACAGGTATATTCAAAGATATTTAAACCCAGGCTTTAGCAGGTATCACAGTAATATGAAGCCAGCAAAATGAGAGAATATACATTAATTGATATATATCAACAATAGAAAACATAATTAACGTATTTATTATTTTTTATAATGGGATCCAAAATTTTTTAACTGATCTGAACTGAGGATAAGATTCAACTTCCTTCATGCTTATTTTTTTGTGTGCAATAGATGCTCTGTCAACATGTCAAAATAAATGCATAATGTGCATGTAGTCAAAAGAAGTGCATGAATGCAATTTGTGCAGGAAGTTGTCCTCTGTGTGAAAGTAGAATGTAATATTCTAAATGTATGATTGTTTAACCTGAGTGTCGGGTATAGTTTTGTCCACTAGATGGCACTCTTGCTAATGATTACACAGCTACTGCAGTGGCCACTTTGTTTGAACACCTGTGTCCACAGGAGAGGAGAACAACTCATATCTGAGCTGATAATCAGCTGCCGTCAATCACTATAAAAATCAATCACCGCCCCCTCTGTTGTGACAACACACTCAGCCCAGGTCATCTAACCTGTGCAGTTGTGCTGATAAGGCCGAAGTTCTGATAAATCATCTAATTATAAGCCTATTTTTCCTGCATGATGTTGTTTCACAACCTACGACATGACTAATGTCCACCTCCTCTGGTAATAGTTCTGAGGAATTAGTCCAGGTGTTTCAATGTCAGGCCAGTTTTAGGACCAGCAAAAGTCTGAGACTCATTTTTGTTAAGCCAACATCAAAGCTGAAGGAAAGTATGACTTGTCCTCTCTGGTGCGGACGCAGGCCTGGTTGCTACAATCTTAGGTGGAGGGACATTTGGCAGGGAGCTTTGACTTTACAAGCCCTGGAGATTTGACAGCAAGATTATTTTTGGATGAAGGCTCAATGGCTTGGCTTTAATGATGGTGGTTCGGCACACGGTGATTGGATCATGTAGATAATCTCTGAAGAAGCACACGTGCATGTTTGTGCAGACCCTCTAACACAGTGACTGGACTTGTGTATAAGAATTAAATCATACCAAAACCATTAAATGCCACTATACTTTAAGCTTGTGGTGATGCGGAGCAGGTTCAATATTCTAGGCACTGCAGTGAAAACACATTTATATCTGCAGACCAGCCGGATTGGTCTTTGTTTAAGGGTAAAGAACCACTATTGTGCCTTTTCTACCAATTGTATTTGTCAATTAAGCACATTTAACTTTTTAGGTGCTGCCACAAAAAGGTTTAGATTTTCTATCCCATGTCTATTTGAAGCATCTTGTTTAGTTTTTTGTTTGTCTGTGTCTGGTCTGGTCCGGTCAAACCATAATTGCTGATTCTAATATGGCATTGAACTTAAATAACAGAACGTAACATCTGCAGACCAGAGCGGCCAGTAAATCTTTAATCCTATTAGCTAACAAAGGATCGAACCGTACTCCGTAACGATGGCTGACTTCCCTTCCCCGAAAATGAATGTGTTTGATGTCATTGAGCCAATCTGTTGGTCAGGTGGTCCACCACTGAAAAACTATGGGTTCATTTATCAATTATTCATCAATGTTCCAACCATCCTCCTGGCTCTTACTCTGTCGAATCTTTCTCTGTTACATTTATACTATTGTGAATTAAATGTCTTTTTGTTTTTGGACTGTGGCTCAGACAAATGTCACCTTAAGCGATGAGCAAGTGTGATGTCACTTTCCTGGACATCAGTATCAGCTGGTCTTCGCCTTGTTGTTTGCTATCAGCAGATAAGATGACACTTAAAATGAAAAAGATTGTCTATCTGCCAATTTGTAATTTTTAAAGATCAATATCGGCCCAGGATTTCACAATCAGTGCAGACCTAGTTGCATCCCTTATCACCAATTTAAAGTTGCATCTTTGGTGCTAAATTTAGGAGCCTCAACAAATCCTAAGAATCTCTAGCCCTGTCTGCAGGCTGTGTCACGTCTCCTTTTCTTTTTCTCCTGCAGAGCAGGGAGTCGGCCCGCAAGCTGGTGGAGCACGGCCACAAGGGCATGGTCCTGAGCAGGGAGGAATTTGAGGAGAGGAAAGCAGCCGCGCAGGCTGCACAGACTGCACAGACTGCGAAAACCACCGCCTTCTACAACAGGACCCAGCAAGTGTGAGTTGATTCCTCACCAACCTACCACACTCTCGTCTGCATGACTAACAGGGGGCGATCAACTCACACCAAGCAAATGCTACTTATAACGCCATTATATTCTGTTGAAAGTCTTCGTCCAGGAGTCGATGGTGAAGCTGCTGGACGCTCCCTGGGTACCCGTTTCTGTATTAGTGTTCAGATTCAGAATTTCAGATTCAAACCAGGCCTTATATCTTAGACTACACTGAGATGTCATGTCATGACATGAGCTGACCTGACGGAAAGAAGGACTGCAATTAACGAGTGCAATATCTTACCAGAGACGATAATGGACAATACAAAGACTTCTTTCTCCTTTTTTCTTGACTGTGTCAACATTTTTTTTTCAGAATTCTGAATTAAATAAATTTCAGAACACAAAAATGTACTTTAAACTAAAAATTCTGACATTAAAGGAATTCTTTAATGAGTTTTTATTTAAAAAATCGGACATTTTTTCTCAGAAAAGTCAAGTTTATGAAAAAAGGAGACCGATATCGAAAAATTATATTTTACATTCGCCTTAATCCTCCCCGTAGAACCTAAATCCTTCTGGTTGCATTTAATAAAAGACAGAGTAAATGGGAGCAATTCATCAAGCTCATGTCCTGCGTGCACATGGCTTTTATTTGAACGAGGCCGGCCCATCTGTCCAAATTCAGATCAAACATGTTAATATAAACAAGCTGAATGACAAAACCGCAGACTGGAGATCCTCTGTAAACGGGCCCTCCTGTGGAAAAGTGATCACACAGATATTGTTCTTGTTCTTGATAAAGTCATGTCACTGTGGTATCTCCTTTGATGACGGGCCAGAGCAGACTCCACACACACACACACACACACACACATACACACACGAACACACACACACACACACACAGGCTTGTTCTAGCGATAACCAAACATTTACCTGCTAGGTGTTGAATTTGATTGAACCTTCAGATGCTTATCCAAACGTGCAGATGTCTCGCCGCTGCCCACCCACCCGCCTGCCCCCTCCACCCTTTCCAAGTTTCTGTGAACATCAGTGACGCTGGTGTAACGGGAGCCTCCACACCTGCAGTCACAGTTGATGTTGGGCCACAAAGCCTTTCATCTTGTCCCAACAGGATCCAGGGAGATGTTGTGTGGGAACGTCAGGGTGTCAACATACTACGACGATGTGATCCAAGACCAAGATCTCAGAGTTGAGACGGTTGTCTGTGATCTTAAAAATGTGTGACGTGAAGTTCCTTTATTTGATTACAATACAGCCTCATAGGGTGAGATTTATTTTAGAGGGATGCCTTTGAGTAGGGAGATGTGTGCCGGGGGTTAAATTCATCATCAATAGCGACTCTAGAAATGTGACCACACCATCAGTAGACAATAACAAAGTTTCTCTGGTGAGTCATCATCCCGATGTTTTTCTATGAACCTCTTTTGTTTTATATTTTACCACATACGTTCCTAAATGTTTATGGCATCGAACGTCTGCTTTCATAATCGTTAGTGTCTAATGTACCGAATTGAAAATCACCCATAACATATCAGCCCTGGTCATCTTCATGATTTTTTTTGTTGTTTTGAATACTAAAGAAGCTTAAAGATTAAATTAAATCTTTGGTTCAACCAGAAAATAGTCCCTATATAGCTGCCCAGGCATTAACCAGCGGTATGATAGCTTAAAGAAAATACCAGTTCAGTTCTTAATATTTACATACATTTTAACCTTTAACTAATCATCAGCTGTCTTCGAGAGCTTCTCAAACTCGTATGTGAGTGACGTGTGGGCAAAGACTTCACCTGCTGTTTGGATTATTGCTTCAGAGCCAACAACCTGTAGCCGAGTATAAGCCAACATTTTTTATTTATTTTTTTGAAGTGTAGCATTTAAACTAATGAACAGCAGATCTTTCCCACTCTTCGGTATTTGACATCTTGCAAAAGGCCTTGACAGGACAGAGAAAAAAAACCCTGCACCAGCATTAGCAGGCCCTTTCCATCAAAAGTGTCAAGTTAGAGTTGTGTCCCCCTTCTTCGTTCAAATGCAGACTGCTCTTTCCTCTGTGGTTTTTCTGATTGGACTTCCTCTACACTGACCCCGTGACCTACTGTTATAGTCGCATTGTGATTACATGCCCCCCCCCCGGTCGATGCAATGTCCCACCTGCAAAAATGGAGGCTAACCACAGTCAGTACAGTGTTATGACCAATGAGCTTGGCTACAAAAACTAGCAGGTGTGTGGTAAACGATATTTGTGTGACTATAAATGCACATTTGAATATGTTGTTTTGAACTACTTGACGTGCAACGCAGCAAGTCACCGCAGGAGTGTGGCGTTTGTGTAAGCCTGTTGACATACAGGCACTCAGAGACTGAAAACCTCGACCAAATCCAATACCAGAAAAAAACGACTAAAAAGCTACTTTTTCATTTCGTAAAATGGATCTGCCCCAAAATATATTGAGTTGTTCCTCGGCCCTCACTGAGCCCCTCCAACAAGTTCGGTAAAAATCGGCAGTGTATTTTTTTCGTCATCCTGCAAACTGAGAAATAGACAAACGCTGGCAAAAACAAAACCTACTTGGCAGACGTGATAAACTGAACAGAAAGAACCCTGCCTTTGGGTTTGAATTTATTCCTGTTTCCTGTTTTCAAGACGTGCATTTCCCTCAAAGAGCTCTGCACCTGTGTGCTTGTCCACTGATGCCACTGGGCAGCCTTGCTGTTTTGGGAATGCCTTTTGCCTTCTCTGTAAGCCCTAACGTATGTCTCCCAAGGCATGTCTTTCCTTTTTTCACCGTTCTCTCACAGCTCTTGTTTTTTTCCCCCCTTCCTTTCTCTTCTTTTCAACCTCCCCGTGCTCTCTTGGAGACCTTTAGTGCCTGCAGGTGTATAAATAGAGCTGTTTTCAATTAAGGGTCTAACCTCGCCTGTAGCGTGCATCTGATCAATGAATACCCCTGCACCTGTGGTAATAAAATACCAAGGGAGTGGAGATAGTGCCGTGAATGCTAATCAGACGTTGCCCTGTTGTTGCCCCGGCTTATTCTTAAGGACAACATGCTCCTCCTGACAGCTCGGCTGTGGGAAGGAGGGGGGGGCTTTGCTAGCACCTTACAAAAAGACCAAACAAAAGACCCGGTGCTCTCATCAAGACGTAAGTGAAATTCAATACATGATTGCAGAAGGAAGCTTGAATGAATGGGACGCTTAGTCAGTTGTGAGGTTATTTAGTTAGGGGGGAAGCCAGATGGGCAGAATCAGAATCAACAGTTACAGAAGAACAAGGTCGGGTTGCGACAGTCAGTTTAATTTTTGGTAAAATACCTGAGATTATAAATCCAATCTTTTGTCCCCTCCCTCATTGTGTAAAACATTCAGGGAAATTGTTATCTATGTAAACTTGCATCGCTTGATGGATGACATTGTCGTTCCAACACTCTTGTTTCAACGACTAAAAGGAAATAAAACATTACATTAGAAGTCTCGGTCGTCTGTATCTATTAGTGTAACATTTGATATAAAGTCAGTGACAAACAAAAGGAGCTGGTTAGCACAGCTTAGCAGACGTGAAGCCTCTGCTTCCTCTCAGCTCTGGCTCGCGCCCAGAAGTCCATGTCAGCATATGTCCTGACCTCACGTGCTCACGGCAGCCCTGCAAGGTTTCCATCAGGCTCCCCGCGATCTCCCCACAGTCCAAACCACAGCCAAGCTCATTGTCCATTGTGTGTTAAGTTTTTACAGTCCGCCTCAAGAATTCTCTGCTCTCTCTACTCTATATTAAAAGTCAGCTATCACTTGCTGTGCCAAGTAAAACCAGTGCCATGAACACGCACAGTGAATACATTTCACAGCAGATCCAACCTCCAGATGCTTAGCGAAAATAAGATTGTGGATGTGACTGACATGAGAAGCCTCACATAGCTGATCCCGGGCTCATTTCTAGCAAGCCAAACCCCCGCAACTCTCCACAACTGCTACTCTGGCGAAGGCCCTCGGGCGACCAGGTTTTGCAGTCTCTATTACATGCGCTGTCAAGACAATTGCCTTCCTTGCACTTTGTGAGTTTGGATGGGTGTGTAACTTTTGGGGCTCTCCTCTGCAAGCTCCTTCCACAAACACTCGTCCTGCCAGGCTTTTGAGTCCGCCACCACATCCCATCATGCAGCACATAGATCAACGTATATGCCACTCCGGGACTGGCTGCAGCAGCAGAAAAAAAATAACAAGCTGTTATTTGACCTGGATGTTTCCAGATATTAGACATCATGCCATATTTCATAGTAATGACTTTATTTAATGAAACATCTGCTCTCGTTCATTGGCTGCATTTGATCCGTGACACATCTAAAAATATAATCTGGACTAGATCATCTTGAATTAAATTTTATGGCTTTGAATGTCTTCTCATTCACACAGATTATTTCCCATGTGTTGTTCGGCTGATCGCACTGGTTGAAATTAATCTTGTATGTTTCACCTTCTTTTTTCTCTTTTTGGGGAGATGGGTGTGCTGAGTAAGACTCAAAGAAGTGGCTTGTCACTAAAATGAGAATAGCTGGTCCACCTTTAAAGTCAGTCCAGTCTAGATGAGCCCGGGCCAAAGTATTGAAGCAGGTTCTCGACAAATAGCCTAAATGTACACACACACACACACACACACACACACACACACACACACACACACACACACACACACACACACACACCACATTGCTACGTCCAGAGTTACTACGTAACGTACTGAGGTATTCCTTTAAGGAGTTCACAACTTGTATAGCATATTTTAGTTTAAAGAAGCTCTTAGAAATACAGTAACAATACAAAACCCTGATGCCACTGGACTTGCAATGCACTGGTGGCCCATAAGGACACACAGGCTTGCCAAGTTACTTGCGAGATTTGAATTTACTTTCAAAAAGTAAGTAGCGATGACCGCGGACCCCAACTGGTTTACTGGAAGAGAAATACTGAATTTTTTTATAACTCAGGAATGGTTGGCCTTTGGTCAATTAGACTACTAGGAACATTTGCTTTAGTTGATTCTGGCTGCCGTGTCATGTTTTGATCATAATTTAATCTATTTTTGCACCCTATGGACCTACTTACTGCTCTTTACCACAATCTTCTGCAACAATATAGAGGCCTTTTTTATATCACATATCCTGCACCCTTGCACTCAGTAGGCCTCTG
>CAAKHC010007106.1:5630-35594 GCA_901007825.1 Macroramphosus scolopax
TTAAATATGAAAAAGCTGAGACACACATAGTTTGGAGGTCCGATCTCTAATGTTTTTGTTTTCCTTGAAGGTCCGTGTGTTTGCCAACTGCTTCATGATGGTTTATAATCGCACAGCTGACCTGGCTGCCATCCGGATAGCGTCAGTCAACCCCATCCTCGACCCCTGGATCTACATCCTCCTCAGGAGGTCTCTGTTTCGCCGTTTACTGAGTTGGTCAAGGCGAGGGAGAAGAACACTCAGTGGTCCGTCCTCCAAACCAAGAAGGAACCTCTTTCTAAAACCAGTGTCGTCCGACGGGCCGTCACTCTGATGAACCCTGAGACACTGAAACCTCCACTGACTTCACATTCACTATTTATTTCATTTGCACTATTTGTAATGTTTACAAATCATTTGACTTTGTATATAGATCTTTAATTAATTTGATACTATACTGCTAGTAACTGGTGATTTATATATATTTATGTACACGTGTTTTGTTTTACATACTGTTGTACGCAATAGCTTTGTCTAATCTTAAGCTTAGTCTTAACAGCCTTACTGCCCTTGTTCTCATCTGTCATCTGTCTTAGTACAACGAGAGCAACGTTAGAGTTAATGCACATACTTGGCCAATAAAGCTGATTCTGAAATGAAGGACGACCGTGTTCACCCAGCTGATGTGCTGATCGCTCAGCTGCCAGCTGTCACTGTCACTTCCAAACACACGCGGAGCCGCCGGCAGACTTAAAGCACTGCAGACCGAAGCCACGTGACGTCTAGGAATGTTTGGTGCTTTGTTTGTTCAGTCTGTTACAGCTGGATCGACCACAGCTTCAAACAACACAGAATTATTAATGAAAGCTGCTCTAAAAACAAGTTTCCATGGGATTAAAGGCTCAACTGAAAACATTATACACATTTGATGAATGTTAAATAGTTTGTGTGAGGGATTACCGTACTTTTTAGTTAATTGAGTCTTATATGACTCCAACAGTAGTAAAAGTGATATTCAGTTCCTACAACTTACCGGGAACCAGGCAGGACTCTTTAATGAAGATTTATCATAATTTATACACTCAGGTTTAAAAAGTTTAGTCTCTGTCTGTAAAGGTTCCTACAGCATAAAAGCATCACGTTACAATCATTTTTCAAAATAAAAGACATTCAACATGTTCAGTATTCCGCAATGCATTTATTTTTTTCCAACATTTAAAAATAGCATTTACTAAACATAAGCAGAGACAACTGTGCATAGCTGCACCTCTGTACAACATTTGGTACCATAACACCATAAATAAAAATCTATAAACATTGGTTAAGTAAAAATTCTGTTCGAGATCCATTAAAGACGCACAAAAATAATTATACAAGTTTTACAAAGTAGCCTCGCCCTTCTCATTAACATTTACATCTCAGCTCTACAACAGTGAGCTGACATACCAGTTGGTGCTCACTGTACACAAACAGCCAGCAGGACACTGACGAAGAAAAACAAAGAAATGTCAACAACAACAACAGCAAGGCCTCCATCCTGTGTCGCATCAGCAACAAAGACGTTACACACTTTGCTTTTGGCAACGTGAAGAAGGAAGAAAACTTATATGATGGGGGGAAAAAAAACGAGTCAACACACTCCGACAACCCGAGTGTTGACAATCACAGGAGAGAAGAATTAACCTGACAAACATTTGGGGAAGGAAGTTGAGTTTTCCAGCAACTTCACCTGCTGAATCTTAAACTTCTAGAATGCGATTGCAGATTACATCCTCTTGAGATTACAACAATGTGAGCAGAAGACATTCCTCAAGGATTAAAAGATGTGGTCATACGTTTGTTAGGTCTGATTGATTGTTGGTTCACGTCGACTCAAATCACTCAGCCTTCGACAAGTTTTGATTTTCAAAATAAAGTACCTTTAATTTTCAGTTTAAATCTGGCGACGTGGAGATATGTTACATTTCAGGTGATTTATTGCAACAGGTTGATATGCAGATGATCATTTGAGTCACAACAGGTTTTTATATTCAGATTTGTCAATTAAGATCTAACTCGAGCATGATGTTTTGAAAGCATCTGTGATGATTGAAGGAACCAGATTTCTTGGATTATTTACAAACAGTGTGTCAAACCGCATTTTAGAACTTTTAAAGGATTACAAATGGAACAACAAAACTGAACTGCTGATGTCACTTGTGGGAATTGCCTTAACTAACTGCAGGTTGTCGTAAAAAACTAACAACCATGTTCATCCACATCGGCTCTGTTTTGCTCTTCGATGACTGGCTGCATGATGCAGGAAAAATCTAAAATGTGTCTGCTGTTTGGCAGATATCTTACAGTGAATCAGTAGCAGAAACTACCGCTTGTACGAGTCGATGAGGGACGCTACAATGAACCATTACATCATCTATAAAAATCAAATATACTGAAGAGGCTTCAAGGTTCAGTAGAGCTGCTTAATTTGAAAGTGATTTCAGAACTTTGAGCTTCACTTAAGTCTCACTCTACTCTAAAATGTGTTATTGCTTCTTTGTACTTCTATCTGATGTTTGAGTGGAGTGATGTATGCACACATGCGTTTGACACAAGAGGGCTGATCTTTGCATCCGTCAGCTGAGAGCTTCACAGTCCTCCACTGAAATCTCAATTTAAGGAGTGTACAGTCAGTGGGATTGATCAGTCACCTCGCAACTACATCGGAGCCAATCAGGGTCCAGTATGCAAATGACACAAGTGTGAAACTTGAGGCCTCCAGTGCACAAACACTAACGTCAGTAAAGTGGGAAACATCTTGTGTCCAGTGATTAAACTTTATGATAAAATATTCGCATGTTACAGATTTTGGATTTTTCAATCAGGGGAGAAAAAGTAGATTGTTTTTAAAAACCGTCTGAAGGGATCTTTAAAAGTTGAACTGATATTTATGCTACGCTATGTGTATAAATAAAGTGGGGGAGAAAACAAAAACAGAAATCCCTTTAACGCTAATTTTAAACAATATCAGAAAAGCACAGGCTCACACTGTACAATCAAACTGCGTCAACACACTACAGCAGCAGTCTTTACAGAAAATGAGAGGCAGTCGGTGTAACAGAGTCACTGTTCACTGCTGCGATGCATCATACAGATGTTTCTGTAGATCCTCAGTAATACAGCCAACTGCACGTCTTTTTATAACAGCATCATATTTGGTTACCTACAAAGTTGGAGGGGAATTTCCTCCCTGGTGGAGCAACTCAATCACCTTTAAATTTTCAGACCCAGAGTAAACAATACAATTATTGATAATAGATCTCCGGGAAGCCCAGAGCGCTCAAATCCCTAAGCTGCTTCCGATATACGTTTTCCAGACTTTTAAATTTGTCCATGAAGGCAAAACATAAGCGACTTTTAGAACCGTATC
This sequence comes from Macroramphosus scolopax, assembly GCA_901007825.1. Taxonomy (NCBI): domain Eukaryota; kingdom Metazoa; phylum Chordata; class Actinopteri; order Syngnathiformes; family Centriscidae; genus Macroramphosus; species Macroramphosus scolopax. The sequence continues at coordinate 9,019 of CAAKHC010007106.1, forward strand.
ATTAGAATATAACAGCACTTCCCCCTCATCCACATCTACCAGGAACTGTTCCTGAAAACAAGACATTTGAATGGCAACAAAAACATACAAAATTTGATCATTACTTTCTGTTTCTGCACTTAAACTTGCAATACAGTTTAAATCAATACATGTGTTTCCTTTTGCTGACACAGAAGTTAACTGGGGCAGCTGTGGCTTGAAGGTAAGCCTTGGTATTGAAAGGTCGCCAGTGCGAGGAAAACTGTGGGCAGGGTTAGTAAAGGAACATCACTCCCCCCTCCCTCTACATTCACTGCTGGAGTGCTCTTGAGCAGGGCGCCCTGCTGGCTGCCCACTGCTCCGGTGTGTGCGAGTGCACGCTCACTGTGTGTTTGCATGTTCACTACCTAAAGATGAGTGTTAATAAAAGCGTTAAAAATATGTGAGATTACAGGTCAAACTTGTCGAGAAATGTTGTTGATTAGACACCAGGACTGTGAAGTCACTCGACAATCTGCGTTGCAAATTCAATTGTTTGATGATGTGTAAACTTGAGACGGGAAAAAAACAAGATCAGCAACATGAGTGCAGCTTTGTTTCAGGCTAAAAACTCGCCTGACAGGTGAGGGAACCTCTCAAGTTTTGCTGATGAATAAATACCAATAATCAATTATTAAGGATTAGACAATGTTTTAAATTGATCCTTCAAATTATATCTAGTTTCAACATCTAAATCAGACTTTAGATAGTTGGTCTCACTAAGTTTGCATATTACAAGGATTCTTTGTTTTGGTAAATTTGAGCAAACTTTTTTAGATTCACACCTCATGACGACAAATGAGAAACACGTTTGTTACCTTCTGTGAAAAAATAAGTTGGTCATTGACAGTTGTGGAGAACAGAACCTGTCTCGCACTTAGTGTTAATGAGAGTTGGTCGTGGCTCAGAGATATGGATGGTCTGTGTGTGTTTTCAAGCCATTAAAGTAAAGCTGGTAGAAGTACAAATCCTTTGCTCATTGCAGGACTGATCAGCGTGTGCGACAACTTCACGTGTATCATTCTCTTGGAGACACAATGACTAGATTCCTTTTTGAATTTGGACGTTTCTCTTTATCGGGTACTTTTATTTTTGAACCACCTTGTAAAGATACTTGTGGCTACTATAAGCAGTTTACTCCTGTTCCTATTATGACATTTGGTTGATAGAAAAAAATATCCAACCTAAACAGGAACTGCTTGAAACCAAAATGCTGCGGGCTTTCACAATGGTGTTAGTTACAAAATGTAATATGACAGACTTTCTGTGCAAGTTCACAGTGAATAATTACAGCTGACATCCCTTCCTCTGAAAGTAACCAAATAACCCAAAACAATTATGGCTGGATGTGAAAACAAAACATGTCCAGACAGTAGGCTGCATATTATTTCACTTAACTACCCCGACACGTCAACCCTGCCCTGGCACATTTCTGTGATTGCATAACATGGCTTACTCAATCACCAAACAGCTGAAAATGGCTGATATGATGTTTTGTATCAAGCCGTGTCATAGTCAGTACCAAAGGTTATAAACCACAACATACAGCAAAGCTGTCAGAAAGTGAAGTTTAGACATGGAGTAGCACGGGAGAGGTCACGTCACGGGCCCTTGCATGACAGACTCCTCTCGCTCTTCCAATGCATAACAAACAGCACTTGCCTTCAGTCTCCTGTTTGGAGCGGAGCTGTGAGGACCTGCTGCTGGGAGCGTGCCTACACACAGTAATGTCTATGACAGCTACCCAGAGCGCCGAGGGGCTCCTCCTTTAGACCACATACTGGGGGTTGCTGCTGTGGTTCGTCGTGTAGGCCTGTCGGCTGTACTGGAAGTGGTCGGTCAGCTCGTTGTTCCAGCTGTGCTGCTCTGAGCCATGGGAGGAAGGCACTGAACCGTTGGCCTGGATCTTTTCCAGCGACGGGTTGTCAAAGGATATCAGGTCCTGCTTACTGCTCGGCAGCAGCTTCTTCTCGTGGTTAGCATCATACTTGGCCTGTTGGCGGAGAAGGGCATTTACTTTTTTTATGTCTAGGTGTCTTAATCTCCTAATAATGCACTTTAGCTGATGTAGTTTTCCAACAGCAAAAAAACGCAGAATAACTAAGAAACTGAGCCAAAAAATAAAATGGTCTGTATATGATAGATACCTGATGGATCATTACCTGGTAACTCACCTTGTTGTAGAGGAACACTCCAACTATTGCCGTCATCATACCCATCACATTGGTTAGCGTGACCGGGTTGCGCAGCATGAACAACGAGATGCTGATGACCATGATTCTTTTGGTGGCGTTGGCAACAGCGTAGCTGAGCGGACTGACAAGGTTGAGCACGCTGAAGGCAATGACGTTCTGGGCGAAGTTGCAGAAACCGCTGATGAGCAGGAGGACGAAGGTGCTGGTATATCCCGACATGTCAGACTGCAAGGAGCACAGTAAAGCCGGATAATGTTGAGAGTCATAAAACAAAGTCTCCTAGCCGGAATCAACAGTAGATACAAATGTCCGCTTATGTAAAAGGAACAACGACTCACCATATCGTCGTTCACAAGAAACACGGAGAGGTCTACCAGAACCCAGGTGGGCAGCATGAAGATCACAGCATTGAAGCCCAGGATGTTGAGCAGCCTGAGGTGATGGATCCGTGTGTCACGTAATACCTGTAAAAGAGCAAATTATTCTAAAGGGCAATAGAAAAAAAAATAACCGCCAAAAGCACAACTGTGCAAGCCAAGGAGATAATGATCGACAACACCGGATCTTTGCTTCTGTTGTTTATATCACACAATCAGAAAATGTGACAAAATCTAATCAATGACGGAGGAACAGAACATGACTCATCTACAGTAAAAGGTTGAGTCGTTGAAAATTGTTTTCAAAACCTTATTTCTTTTTTTCAGAGTTCCAATGGCAAAGCCGGCAAATCTTATTGAAGCAGTGGGGATGGAAGTACTTAAAATGTTTGGTTAATGTTTGATATTTCATTCTGGTGTTTTCCAGAAATGTATAATTAGTAGAACAGACTTTTATCAGTCTTAAGGATCATATGTGCAAAGGCTCAGTGAAATACAGCCGATACCTGGTGGTTAGAAACAGTAAAGCAGGGACCTGCTACATTCAGCATTGAGAGGTTAGGTTCTCCTCAACTTCTCCAGGCCTGGAAATGGCTATTTTCAAATTCCATGATTTTGTAGATTTTCATTTCATTAGTTTTTACCTTTTTGGAGAAGATATTCTGCAGAGAGAAGCAGAGCGTGGCAGCCAGAGCGCTGATTAGGCCCAAAACATCAAAGGACAGCTCAGTCACAGTGGCCAGCAGCACTCCACCAATGATGGGGATCAGAGATACGTAGACCTACGGCAAGGAGCGCAGAAGCAAAAACAAACAATGCATTAGTAAATTAAATCAAGGGAGGTAAAGTGGGACGCTAAAATATTGTTTCTTCAGGCAGTCTTTCTTATCTTCAACCCAGGAGACATTTCGTACACAAAACAAACTAATTACTGGCAGGAGGATCAAATCATTTTTTTCGTCCCCTTACAGAAACAAACTTTAATATGGGCAGCCTGTTGCCATCTAATATTGTTTGGTGATATCACAACAATCAATGATTTAAAAAGACTGTCGCAACATCAAGTCGTTATCTTAAACTTCAATAATAGGGCAGTTAAATTGATTACTTCAGTCGGCCATTAGTATTTTGAACAGAACATTTTTGAGGGACAAACGGAAAAAAACGTTTCAGTTAAGTGTGACGAAGCACTGCAAGAACACTAGTAATCAATCCAAGAACTGTCACAGGAAAATGTTACGGAGGCCGAATGAAACAGTGTTTTCATCAGCAAGGAGAAACTGGGAAATGCCTGACTTTGTTGTCGAGCCAACTTATGGGATGACAGAGTTGGGCTGAAATCAGAGCACCTGCAGCGAGGCTTATTTGCCTGTTGCAAATGTTGGATGAGGTCAAACGAGACTCTCAGTAGTTATGAAACCCACTTGTGCACCCACTCACTTCTCGTCTCAACCAACTACTGAGAATCGCAGTGCACTGAGCGCTCAGTAACTGATACCATCAAGTCACTCCATCAAACTGCCCACAGACGTACTGTTCAGAAACCTTGACTCATTAGGCACAAAGTACAGAAACATGAAAAGACAATGCAACAGGAGTGATGGACCCAGTAGTAAAAGAACGGACTGGGAACTTGTTTTTAGGGGAAAAATAAACACCAAAAGTGGAGAATGGCTCTTTAAAATGATCTCTCTTCATTATTTGGTTGATGATTCAAGAGGATGCCCACAGAGGAAGTGCCAGACATAAACCTGTAACAAGGTTTAAATGTTTAAAGAATTATCTTCCTCCACACAAAGAGAATTTGAGTGAATCCCTGTCTATTTATACTTGTTCCATAAGTACACTAGTGGTAAGAGGCAGCTGGATATCTTCAACCTTGACCTTTAAGAGAGGTTGTGTCTGTTTTGGCAGAGGCCTAGATTCTTGTCCCATTTCAGGTGTCCCGACTTATTTTCAAAATTAATCCTAAAAGGTTTTCTGCACTCAAAAGGAGAAATGACAATATCAAGGAAACAATTTCTCATAAACCTCAACAGCAAATCAGGGTTTTTTCGGAAACTCACGTCTTCTGTTACTGTTATTTATTAACTTAAACAGTTGCTGCTCATAACACGTCATCATCACCTGTCTGAACACCTGAATGTCGACCGGAAGGTAAACATTGCAGGCTGCGGTTAGACTCAACGTCTCATTTGAACAGCTTTGGATGAACTACAATGCTGAACCATCATACTTCAATACACCTGCCTTAAAAAACACCATCTCCCACATTCATATGAGTACAAACAGAATTATCTTTTAACATCAACAGTTATTTTGGGATTTTCCCAAGTGAACCTGCCCGTCATTTGAAATACAATTTACAGTCCCTGCCTGACTGCCACCTTTGGCCAAAGCATCTGATTAACTCAGGAGAAATGAGGCTTGTGCAGATGGTTGTAATATGAGATGCAGTAAAGTTGCAAACTGTGCCACATCACCACTGCTGAGCCTCAAACCCGGAGACGTGGGCTGAAACAAAGCAGGTCCTGTGCCTTTTAAGGGCGTGTCGAACTTACTCACCTTTGTGGTTTGCTTCTCCTTCATGATAATTCTTGATAACAGCACAACCCATATTGGCATTGTGGCTTTGACTGCGAAAAAACAGAAAAACAAGACATTAGCATTTTGCTTATTTGACCGACACACAATCTTACAGTAGAAGGTAGAAAACAGGAGACTGTCTACTTCAAACTATAGATGAGGCTGATATTGTAAATGTAATGATCTAATATTAGACACACACCTTCAACAAACAACTTGTGTCACTCTATTGTGTTGTGTCATTTAAACTGATTGACGTATTATAACTCTCTCCGTGGGTGTCACTATCTAGACAGCTTTTACAAATGATAATTCAAATTTGAAAATGAAATTGCCATATAAACGATGCAATCTATGACAATATAAATTGAACTCTCTAACAATCTGTTATTGAAAATGCTCCTTTTCAAAGTCTTAACCTGCTGCACAGTTCTTAAATTGTAGGAACCCGGTTCATTCATCATGGCGGGTATTCAGTTAGAGGTCTCTTAAGTTTGAGGACACCACCTAGTCTATGTCAGTGTAAAAGAGTCACAATATTATGACTTTATTCCACTGCTCAGCTCTGTCATGAGCCTCAGTTAACGAGATGCAGTTGTTGTCAAACTAGTCAGCCAATGTACTTAATTCCTGCACCAGCGAAGCCACTGTAATTATCCCCGTGACGGACAGATTATACTGCTACTTCTGGTTGGTGCGTGTTAAGCTCCCCATGTGTTAATTAACATTTTCCCGTAACGAGGAAGTGAAACCTAACTGGAAACCTACCTGAATTGGCCTACGTTTAATATTTGTACTATCAAAATGTCCCCAGAGGAATCACATTAACGTGAATATGTGAATGGAATAGATTGGATGAGCTGTTTCGCTGTTAGCATTTGATTGTAGATTAATTAATGCTATTGTTAAAATACATTTTCATTTTCAAAAAGACATTATGATTTAGTTTCCAGCACTGTTTTATTGTTAAAATAAGGAGTGATTATATTATATTAAATTTAGTCCACCTCATGTAGTACGGCAGGTACAATTGTAGAAATGCCTTTCACTTCTCAAAAGCGCCATAATCTAAAGTCTTCAAATTACTATTGAAATGAAAAAACGCATCTCTTAAATCAGCTTGAACTAAAATATTATCCTCAAGTGAGGATTCCTTGCAGGGCTGCAGCTAGACTGTATTCGTCTATTATTAGGCTCAGTGTCTACTTAGAGGTTTAGTTTATATGAAAAAACAACAACTTTTTAATAGTAATTACAATAACTCCCCTAATTCGTAAAAGTATTATTCAACCGCAGAACAAATGAAATGCAGCAATCATTGAAGCATCCAATGAACTATTTCAAACTAGTAGCACGGGAAAGTTGACACTCCAATCAAACCTAAATTACCTCGTTTTACTGGAAGAGTGTGTGATTGATTACAAAACAATACCAGCTAACAGGTATGTGCGGTTGTTGATAGATATTCCTTGAGGCGAACGAAGTTCCAAGCATTATTGACCTCTCAAAGTTATTGCACTGAAGGCAAGCAGAAGGAACAGGTTGAGGAGTGGACCCGCCCCCTAACGTGTGACGTGTAATATCAGCGTTTAAAGTTGGCTAGCTAACTAGCAGCAACCAGAGATTGTTTAGGGAAACAAAAGCGGTCTTAATTATAGTTAGAGGGGCTAAGGTAAATACGTTGGCCACAAAAACATGTTTGTTTTTGACATACAGGACGAAAAATAAATTTAGACCCGTGTAGAAGTAAAATGTCGGTTAAACGTCCACTCCAGCGTTAGCCGACGGGGCTAACATCAGCTGATACTGAAGACACATCATCAAGTTACCCGGGCTGACACGCTCCAGGTGGCCTAACATTATCACACAAATCCTGACACAAATCAGCTGTACTCACCTGTGTGCGCATATGAAACGGGAACTTTCCATATGCTGAAGTGGGCAGACACAGATGCGAAGTATTTTCCGAAGGCTAAAGGCAGGATAAACCACCGATAGTACCTGGGCGGCAGGTCGGCTTTGGGGACTCCCCATGCCCGCAACAACGGCGGGAGGAAGACGACGATTGAAATAATGTGAAATAGAGACACCGTGACCGGGTACGGGAATCCATTGAGGATTATTTTGTTGACGATGTTGCCCCCCGAGCTGACCGTATACCAGAAAACACACAGCACAGCTATCCGGAACCCTTCCCTGACCTGGGTCCGCTCCACCGCAGCCATCTTCCAGCGCGGAGTGACGAGTCACCAGCGGTGTGTCTGCGGCACAGGGGGAGGGCAGCGCTGCTCGGCGTCAAAACCAAAAACAATGGCGCACGCCGCTTCCTGTCAGAGTCTTCAAAATAAAGCCGCACTGTTATGAAATATCACATCCGTGATTTCCTAATCCCATCATAGAAGGCATTTTAACATGTAAAACTATGCTCTAGATATTTTAGTAGAAGAGACTAAATACATTTACAACAAGATAAAATATGAGACAGTGTGGGATAATAATTTATAGTCATGTATTGGTCAAGGCAGAGGAAAATATAAAAGTTTTATTAGTTGCAACAGACATTAGGTTTACTTGGGAGTATATTCCAGAAATGTGCTGCATAAAGACTGAATGTTACTGTCTACTTCTTAGAAAGAAGACCTGCCACAGGAGATAAAAAGTGTTCATGACATAGCAGATCAAAAGTGTTTTTCGGTTACTAATCTACTCAGGGATTTGGAAACAACCAGTAGCATTTTAAAATTAGTTCTTTAACACACATGACACCGGTGTAAAGCGCCTGGATAGGTTTTCTATATCCTTTTTGGGACACGTCGTTTTATTCATCATAAGGGACGGAAACTGGTCGAATTTTCTCAGTAGCATGAGAATGTTGTTCCCTTAAAATTCTGTGAATAACTGGATCTAACATTCAAGATTGATATGCATGCAGAGCCAGGACAGATTCTGCAATGACCGTTCATAAATCAGATTATTGTGGTGAAATTGCAAAGTGTCAGGAACACAGAATATAATAAGATTCATATACACTGTAAAAAGACAATGAATCAATATTTTAAATTTTTTATTAACACATAAACATGTCCACTTAAAAGGACTAAGTAGCAAATATGTTCTCTTGTGCATTCGACTGAAAACAAAAGGCTAATTTCTGTACATTCACTAAGGCTCTGTCTTTAGGGAAATCACAGGTTTCCATAAGGCAAACAATATCTTAAAGGAATGATATTAAGTATTTATCCAGCATGTCAATTTATATTTCAGTTCTTCCTGACAGTACAAAGATGCAAGCAAGTAGCAAATTGTGCTCTGCTGTTTTAGTTTATATATTACAAACTAAATGCAGAGTACAAGGAGAAGGCAAGAATAGAACAGTTCACATTATCAAAAGGTTTTCCTGTGTAAGGTAAGTTGGTGTAACAGCAGGGAAAGTTTGGAATATTGCCACTGCATTGAACTACTGACGTACATAAAATGCTCATCAGAATTACTTCAGCATTCCGGAGAAAATGATTTGTTGTACTCTTAACATGTTTGTAAAACTTAAAATACACAAGTAGATGTTAATAGACATGGCAGCCACCCCTCTTAATTAGCTTGTTGTTGCTCTATACAAAACTTCCTCAAACTGCACAGTGACATCCTGCGGTTTAATTTCATTGTGTTTACCAGCATTCAAAAGGTCATAATGAGAAAAAAGTGCAAATTTTTAACAACTAACTAACCAGTTCTTATTTCACCAACAAGTGTCTGTTTCAGGTAGTCCAGCAATACTGAACAGGTGTCCTACAAAAGAAATGATAAATGCTTTTCACAGCACAGTGAAAGTACAATTTTTAAAGTCTGTTTAACTACAAATGTGTCCATATGAGCACAGAAACATATTTTGGTCGCAGTAATTTTCATACCGTCATTAGCAGCCAGAAGTGATTATTTTAAAAACAGGATTCCAATTCAGGAGTAGGGGGCACAAAATCTACAGTTCTCGTTCTGAAAGAAAGAAAATGTTGAGAGAGCTGACATGAGGCTTCAAGTCTTAGATCAATGAGGGTAGAGTACCAATTACAGTCTCTTCAGTGCAAAGTTCCCTCTGCCCACACATGAGCGTGGACACGCTGTCCAAGGAAACACTAAGAGGTTATAACCTTTTTTTTGGATTTAAGTGAAGTTGTATGCAAGCTCATTGTGAAATGCAACTGTTGGGTGCCAAGAGAATTATAGCGCTTACTAGGTTATTGGAAAATAATTAGGTAAGAGTCATAGTTTTTTGAAAAAAAAAAAGAAAATACTTTAAAAGAATGTTGCAACAGGGACTAAATAAAGTAAAATTCAGTTAAGTTACATTTCATGAGGCATGTACTTAATGATAAGCAAATATATTTAGCTGTGCAGTTTGAAGTGACAAAGAATGGCAGATATAGGGGCGGGTCTTTTGTCTGCCTGTAGAACTCAGTTGTTCGCTTATTAAATATAAACAAATGAATGGGCAGCCTTTCCCCAAACCTCAACCTGTGCACTCCACACACACACATATATGCGCACACACACACACACACACACACACAGGCAGCACAGATGATTCCATTTTCACAAAGAGTGCAAAACAGTTGTTTACACTTCGATGAAGTGTCTTCACTCATCCAGAGTTGCTTCGCTGTACAATGAAAGCAACACACACCCTCGATACAGGAACCAGACCTCAGTTTCAATCCAGACAGACATATGGCAGAATGTTCAACCTGCTCTCATCTCCATGTGGGTCTAAGGAGATGCACTCTGTCCAGTCGTACCAATTACCCTTTATGTCATAGCAACCGTTCACCCCAGACCAGTGCTGTTTGTGTAATCTGTTCAGGTCCTGGCTGTTGACATCTCTGCTAACCCCCGGTAAATCCCTGGGTGGGAGTTCAGATGCCAACACATTGGTTTTCTCATCCTCTTTACTTCGGTGCTCATCTTTTTTCAAGTACTCCGTCATGAAAAAGTGTGCACCAGGAGTGTGGCCAACAGATGATGTCAGAACATTGCTTTGTTGGCTGAGGTACGACTGGATGATTTCACTCCTCGACAGCTCTTTCCAGTTTGTCTGCTGGAAGGGACTCGGTGGAACCTGTGGATTCTGCTTCTGCTGTTCTGTCCACTGAGGCTCAGGTCTATGACCCAGCCTGACCTCCTCCGGGGAAGACTCCTTATGGAAGGAAGTTTTGATCTGCCCCGTTACAGGGTCAAATGTCAGTCTCCTGTCTTTTAACCTGACAGGCTTTGTGTCGTCTTCTACAGTCTGTCTGTCTAAATTCACCACATAGTCCTTAGACCTGTATTTCTGTCTTTTCCTTTTGCCTGCATTCATAAAAGAGCCATCATCTTCCAAACTGTCTCCATCATGGTAGCAGGGTGAATTTGAGTTGTGAAGAGACACGTTAGGAGTTCTGCTTTGAGAGTCCAAATCTGCAGACCACGAACCCTGAACACACATATTTAAAGACTGAGAGGAAGGCCCCAGCCCGGAGGTGTCCACAGACCCGGGCATTACAGAGGGGCTAGAAACACTCTGTGCTTGTGGTGCAATTTGTTTTACAACAGATTCCTGCTTTGGAGTTTGAGGACTTTGTAGGGAGCATCGAGGGCTTCTGGGTCGATACTGCCCCCCAGATGCAGCTCGCTCCGGTCTGCCTTGCTTTAGAACTGATGCCTTTATCAACGAGGTGCTTGGAGGCTTGCTGTATCCTTGGGCACTTGGATGAGGTTTTACAGAATTAACAGGGATTTTAGTTAGCCTGTCTATGTCCAGAGGCTGAGAAAGGTCCCTGTCTAAAGGCTGGCATACATGAGAATCTACAGATATTTCAGAGCTATTGCCAATTCCATTGGTTGATAGCTGTTTGGAATTTTGTATTTTATCATTAGGAGTGGTTTTGGACATCTTGGCTGGTAAGAGATGTCCTTCATTCTGGTCACCCTTACGTTTCTTGTTACTTTGTTTCTCCTCCTTAGGAGCGAAACAGTTGTTGAAGTCATTTCTGTTCTTCAGCTCTGGACCTGTTTTACCTGATGGTGGAGTTGGAGCAGGATGACCACCACCTTTGGAAGACCATGATGCACCAGTGTGGCCTTTGGACAAAACCTCACACTTCCCTGGCTCAATTAACTTCTGCCAGTTTCGCAGGAGCTTCTTTGCTCTTTTTGAAAGATCCTCATTCTTGGTTTTCTTCCTGACATCGTTGATGAGTTTGCCAAGACGGGTTTCCTTGGAGAAGATAAGATGGATGTTTAACAGTGTCTGCGATGGCATACTGGAAAAGCTTAATTTAGCTGAATTTTAACTGCAACTTCACCTACCTCCAGGGCCTCTTTCGTGATAGGATATTTCTCCAAAAAAGAGATCACCTCCATAACTATCACCATGTTGCATATCTGCTGAAAAGACAAAGTTTTATACATCACAACACAGAGACATCATACTGTCACTAGCACTTAATAATAGCATCCAAGTACAGGTGTTTGTACGTAGGTGCAATTTGTGTTTCAGAAAGGCTATTACATGGCCAAGGCATCATTTGAATAGACTCTCAAATGTGCAGCTGCACATCAAGGCACAGTGTCAGCGTACTGGTTTCGGGCACAATATGACAAACTGAGATTGCATGCAAATGTGCTGCTTCGTTCCGCATGAGAATTAAGTGAGATCTGCATTGAAGAAAGGATAAACATGTTGTGTATAGCTGTAGAAAAACTGTAAACAGTCTCAACTGGCTTCCATTAGTGATATGATATTGTATATTACGAGATTATATGAATTTGTTAAGAGCCTCTGCATGTTTTATAAAACAATCAGGGCTGCTTTATGGCAATAATGTAGTACTTTTATGACCCCTGCATTTAAGTGATGAGGTACTTTGATATACAATACAGAAATACATGCATGTGTATTTTTTGGACAACAGTTTTAATATATATAAATGTCATGTTATTGTCTGCATTTTCTCTACTTACATGTAGACTGCAGTGAACAAATTCAAGTCACACATTCAACCAGGTAAATATACATTCCTCAAGCCATCAAAACTGGTTTCTTAATTTAAAATGTGTAGGTTTCTTTGTTTAGGTAACAGCTGCATCTCATTTTTCCTCAGGGAGTACTTAAATGTGCAAACTTGCAGGACTAAAACAAATATATTTTTGTTAAATGGATTCGTCCGTAAAGACATTTCTGCCATGGGGTTGCTGATGGTCTCAAAGATGTTCAATAATAGGTCTATCACTAACCAATTCTACAACCAGACTGCCTCGCATCCTACAAAAGTTATGACAATGTAATATTTAAACCTTCGAGGACAATTTTGGCTGCAACATAATTTGATATTATGGATATTTAAATCCGCAATCTCCTCAGCGTTGTTTTCTTCAGTAATTTTGGTATTTCCATCTATGACAGAACATAAACCCTCAATCTCCAGATATCCACTTCCTAAATTACCTGGTAGCTCAGTTTAGCGAGTCTTCTGTCCTGAAAACACTGTCGGTGTGCATAAATAAGCTAACTTTCCAACATCAACATTAGCCAACAGCATTCGGGAGATGTCTGGCATTAGTTAACGTACTTTTGCTAACTAGTGACATGAGCGAGCTAATTAGCAAGCAAATAATATCACGCCGCACACTGACTGTAAGTACTTTGTCATCCGTCTGTGGCGACCTGAAGTCGGCTTGGCCTTCTTGTCTGCCTTTCTGCGTTCAACTCGTTCTTTGGAAAGTAGCGGGTATACTCACATTGCCTTGGCCGTCGATGGCCTGTAGAAGCCGGTCTCTCATCACCTGCGGAGTTGCTGTAGCCGCTGTCATCGCCTGGCCGTGTCGCGGGTCCAGACGGACTGAGACGGCAGAATACCCCGAAGAGGCGGCGGTTAGAAGCCCGCCGATACTCACAGGCCCGACGGAAGGTCTTCAGTGGAAGAGGGCATCATGCTTCTGATGCATTTATGTTTATGTGTATTTGCCACCGTCACGTATTTGACAATTCAGACGACAAGAGCGGAGAACCCTCTCTCGGATTTGGCTACCCCCCTCGGCTGGCAGCCTGCCTCCTCCTCCCTCTCATCGGGCTTTTTGTCGAGCTCTCGCGAAGAGCATTATGGGAGACGTGTACGTAAACGACGTCAGCTCAGCTCCGGTTTCTCCGCGCAAGGTGTTGTTTTATGTACAAAAAAAACAAACAATGGTTTGCGCATGTAAATGTTGTGTGGTGTTTTCCGTGAAATTAATGCGAAGTTTTATGACACGACATAACGGAAATTGGAAAATGCAAAATCCTCCTTAATAAAAACGTTTTAAGTTTCCCATGTACTGTTATAACATATATCACCTCCATTTACCATTTACCTTCATCGTTTTCATTTTTTCAATGTGTTCTTCCACGTAAGGCGTATATTTTCATCTAATTTCCTCAATTGTCCTTAATACTCGTTGCGGTTTTCCTTTCAGCCACATGATGGCACTATTGCCTTGTTTAAGTATTTGTTTTGAACTAAATCCGAACAATAAGCAGCAGAAAACATATTGCACTTATTTTGACAGATATTGCAATATGTTTGTATGATTTTAGCTGACATGGTAAGTTTTAAATTTACTTTTCAATGAATAAAAGAGAAACAAAGATTTGATATTTGATGAGGGTCTGTATGAAACAAACATCTGGAGAACATTATTGGTAGGCTGGGCATCTGTGTAGTACAACATTGCTTCATTTACAGTGGTATGTGTGACACACTTTACCTTCATCAAAATATTGCAGATCCTGCGATTTTGATGTTGCCAATAGCCATATTGCGATTTCAATTATATTTCTGTTAATTATAAAGTCCTATCTTGAACGCAGCACTGCTGAAGAAAACTACTTACACAATAAGACTAAGATAGCATTATAAGTAGATACAATGTAAATCAGGAAAAATACCAACTAGTAATAATCAGCATATAAGTTTGTATGTAGTTCAGAATTGGGAAGCACCATTGTTATATCAACATCTCAGCCTGGACGTATCATGACTCTTATGGAAAGAGTCCTGCTATGGCGTCCAAATCAAACTGGATAGTGCACAACCAAATAATAGTCACAACTATTTTCATCAAGCCAATTACTAGTCACTCGATAAGAAGTTTGTACTTTTATTAAAAGTTATGATACATTTACATAGTAATGCATATATATTTACTTGCAGCCCCAGAGCAAAGGAAACTAAAATGTGTTTTATTGGAGAGAAAGCATTGACATATTGTGCATTTATACACTCAAGGGAATAATAGCTACATTGTGAGGTGTTTGTGCCATTAATCACATGTAGATTATAAAGACCCTTCAGATTTGTCTTATAAATCCAACCACGGAGGTAGGAAATAAAAGATGCTTTAGCCTGTCACAAAAATAACAGAAAGGTGAATCTTACTCCAGATACATACTTAAAACTTACTCCTAATACTGTAGCAGAATGAGGGGTTTAGTACAAATTGAATAAGCCAAAAAGAAAAATTATATTCTGACCAGCCTTATAAGTTACTAATCAAGCACAAGAAAACATAAGTGATATCATAGTTACATCAGAAATCATCTTTGAGGTTCTCTTACAAATGTTTGAGACAAAATAAATACAGCAATTTATACATGTTTGTACAGTCAGAAGATGGTGGATGGTAAAGAAACTAAAGCACCATTACAGTCAAAAAGGGCTGAAGAAAAGCAAGTTTAGAGCGTCCATCTTGAGAAATAACCAGTTGATAGGGAATCCCGTGGTAAGCAACGATGATCAGGACCCAAACAATCTATGAGGAGAAGATATTTTGACAATCAGACAAGAAAAACAGTGTGCTCATGAGCACCTGGAAAGTGGTATTGTTCCAACCTCTGAGGTGTCAGAACTCACTGAACACATGTCAAACTGGAATGCTCCAATTGGAAAGTGCCCCCCACTTTCCCTTTTTGGACAGCTCCAAGGAGATTTGACATCACTCCACAGAGCAGTGTTTGTGTTAAAACATAAGAAATGTGCTCGCACACACATAATTTCTAAATCATTATTTCCTAAAACATCATTTGATGAGGAGTATTTTCTGCCAAATATTTATACGTATCCGTTGCTCTGTATCTCCAACTCGCACAAGGGAAACATTATAGCAAGTTTTGACAGATGTTAAAGGAAAATAGCGTTCATTTTCAACAATCAGACCCCTTTTAAGTGTGAAAATCACAGTTGAGTCTTACTCACATTATCATGCAGAACATGATGAAGATGTTCCACAACGCAATGAAGATCCGAAAGTATCGCAGGCTGAGCAGGAACTCTCTGATGTTGTCGCCTAAGGAAATATTATTAGCATTTCCAAGGCAATCCATAGGGAACTACAAATATCATTACCTTTAGTACACGTACACGTACACACACACACAGACAGACAGAAAGACAGACACACACAGACACACACCTGTCGTTGGTCCTCTGGACTCATCTCCAAACCCCTGGGACTCCTTCTTCTTGCTGAAAAACAGTGACACTCTAACTGACCAACACCTTCATTTCTTGTTTTGTAGCTTTAGTGCTAGCTTAACAATGAATAAGTACTGTGACTGTAACGGCAATATACTCACAGTTTGAAATTCAGCACAGCCCCTGCATTCACCAGCAGGGTCCTGGAGAAATAGAGACACAAACTGTCTGTTGTTTCAAGGGACTGTCTGACTGCTGGGCTAATGTTAGCTGCTGAGCTGGCATTAGCACGGAGCTAGTTAGCGTGTAATTTAGCTCGACAGCCGGTAGTCAAGATAAAGACACAGTGCACAATACACCCACGGATGACATCTCTGTTAAATAAAAACGTTCTGTTGTGTGAAAGTAGACACATTACCCGAATATCAACAGATCTCCGATCATGGTGTCCTCATAACATCACAGTGCAAACGTCACTTCCGTGTTCGCAACCAGGATGTAACCAATGCGAATTATACTTTCAGTTTATAACCCTAACTTCAGCTGTCCAGGCAGACTCTTCTCCGCTATCATAGCTATGATTTATTGCAAATGGGGTAGTTGGTGACAAAAAAAAGGGGGGGGGGTCCTTTTTTCGCGTATCATACATTGTATTAGAACATCTTTGAGGCTCCCCTGAAAGACCGATATGAGGGATTAATTCAACCATTCAATTGTATCGGTGATACCACATCGATTCCCCACACCGTACGATTATATTTATACATAACACCTGTCTGGTGATAGAAGTTTGAGGTAAAAATGGTGGGATGTATTAACAGATGAAGATTACAGTAGTCTTAAACATGGACGTTTTTCTTTTCGGTCTGAAAAGTTGATATTTCGCACAAACACCTGACAACATCCAATTTGTGATTTGGTGGTTTTGGGACCCCCTGGTGACAGCGAGGGTTACTGCTCCGGTTATTTTTGTAGATCTCAAGACACAAGAGCAAAATGAGGGATTAAATTAATCAAATTCGTATAATATAATCAGGTTGTTGACAATTTATTTGCGTTAATGCATCATCATCTGAATGTGGGCTATGTGAACCAATCAGAGCTGGTCATTGGAATGCGGGCCAGTCACAGTGGAGAACCTTATCCGGATTAAAGGATGTTGTTCTTTATGAGAGGGTGAATTCATTAGCTTCGTCTCTGGGTTTAGTGTATATCCAGGCAACTAAAATCTCTCAAAACGTCTTAATTGTTGCTGATTATGATGACGATGATGATGATGAAGAGAGGAGAGAAAGCCTTTATTTGCAGCTGCCGTGCAAACCGCCTGTCGCCTCGATAAGAAGCGGAGCAGCTGGCTCGGAGCGCAGTCGATGATGATGATGAAGATGCAGATGATGATGCTGAGGGTATGGAGATGACTGATATTAATAGGAGGGTTTAAGTGTCGCAGGCTTTCACTGTCAAGACCGGGGGGCTTGTTGGAGAGTCGGTGGACCGGGTCGGGGGGCTTCCGTTCCTCACTGCGCAGTTGGACTTAACAAAAAAACAGGGATTCACTGGCCATCAACATGGAAGTGCTGGCAGCTCTGAATTTGGGCGATATTGCCCAGGTTTTCTCCAAAATGGGAATGTTTCCTGTGTTTGATCTTGCTTATTACATCGTGTCCATCCTCTATCTCAAATATGAGCCAGGTGAGCTTGTTTTATACTTTTCTGATGGCTTCGTTTTCCACATTTAAGGACTTCCTTCATTATTTGACAGATATAATGTATGCTTATTATTTGACAAATATAACGTATGCCTTTTGGAAGACACATGCTCCACGTGTTTACAAAACAAAATGTGTAGAATTACATTTTCCCAATTCAGGGAATTAAGCATTTTAAGTTATAAGAACATGTAATGACATGTAGAAAAACATCACAAGTTAAAAGTGCATGTAATAATAGTAAGTTAATTTTAGGGCATTTCCTTTCATATGTTCTGATATCCTTACAAGGACTTTCTGTTGCTGTTATATGTCTGGTACCCTCTCCATATAAAGCATGACCTGTTACATAAACCGTGCAGCTCTACAGCTCTGCATGTGTTGAGGGAATTTCTGTTGCTGCAGCAGCCTGACCTCATTTACTCTGAGGAAATCATTAAAGTAGATTAAACCTTTGGGTATAGTATGATATTTTCCAAGATTTAACTCCTTTGAGCAACAGAGCACGGGGGATGAAACCTGAGAGAAGGCCTGTGCATACCAGCAACTTGGGCAAAAAATAGAAGATCCTGAAATAGACATCAGCAGGCCAACGAAGCCCCTCAGCTCTTCTAGGCTTCAGGACAAACTGTGTTATTTACCCTGAATGTTAACAGTGAAAGAAGTTGCAGAGCAAGAATTAGCATGACTCCATTTCTTAAAGGGAAAGACCACGCTAAATAAGACAGGTCCATGTAAACAGCATTTTCTGACGCAACTCAAGTTAATAGTCTGATTATAACAGTCTGTGTAAACTCATCTTAATCTCACAACAGCAAAAAAAGTTCAGTTCATTATTGACCTCATCAGGTACCATGTGGTCCTCAACCATTGTAGTCCAGCTTGTAGTAAAGAAAATATTGGAGCGAACAAGATGAAATATGTTTACACCCTCAGACAAAGATGAATCACTTGGCTTTAGAACATTTGGATTAAACTGTTTGAGCTACTGGAGAACTTTAATGGATATTACATGCTAATGTGTACTAGCCTTTTCATCCGTAGTTTGTGAGAAGGCTTTCTTGCAAACATGAGTGAATTCAGTTTATCGGTGGTGTCCTACAGACAAGCGATGGAAATATGTTTTCTTCGCAGGGTTTCTGGCCTTGGCTGCTGCTTCTAGCGATACATTGATATACCCACTCTCATTATCGTCTCTGAAATTACAAAGTGGTATTATTAGACGGGACAGACTGGTGCTAGCTTGTTTGGACTCCTACAAATTGTACCTTTAATTGGATTAGAACAAAAGTTGTGAAAAAATGGAGGCCTAGTTATGAGTCAGTCAAGGATTTCCAGGATTAACCACGTTGCTGGCGCTCACACTTTTCATAATAGTTTTCTTAAAAGCCCTAGATGACGTTCATCAAGTTGTATTGTGTTTTAATGGGAATTTAAAAAACAGAGTAAAATCCAAGCACTTCATGTGTGTTTTACATGTAAAATACACATCAGGCCTTAGTTTCAATGTGACGTGTAGCTGAGTAAACTGGCTCCTTGCCTGTAAATGCGTAATTTTATTTTACTGTCAAATCTTATCCTGCCAATATTTGCATGGTCGTGTCATGTTCATACTTCAGATATGTCTGATGTCTAAGTTCCCTGGTTTTTACAGTGGGGGCCGGGCCTGGATTGAAACATGATGGAAAGTGCTAAAAACTAAAACATTAGAAAGAAATACTTTATTATGTGTATTATTATAGAATGAATGTATAATAATATATAATATAGCAGAATAATTTTTACCATAGCCATCTGTCTAACATCATTCATCACATAAACTGTCAGTGGTGACCTGGTAACTGCCTGCACCACAAACAGTAAGGAAGTATATATTTATTTTTTACACATGTCTGTAGGTTTTTGAAGACATCGTGAAAAAAGGGGCCTCCACCAAAATCTAATGCTATTTGGGGGCCTTGGCATGCAACAGATTGGGAACTCCTGTCCTTGTTCACGCTCACTCAGAATAGGTCGGGTAGAACAGACAAGTGTTGGGGTCAAAGGTTAAGACAGGCCTGACAGTTGCAAGGCAAGAGAAGCAATTGAGCAGGATATATTTATAGGGTGGCATTTCTGGACATCAGATTGCTTTCAGACTGAGCACCAGTCGCACCACGACACCTCCACCCACCTGTTGTTGGACAGCAGAGGAGGAGAAGCAGCCGCGCTCGGCCCACGTCTCAATTTACTGTGTTTCTAACAATGTGTGTAACATTCCATTCCATATGTGCGGTATTTCAATCATAATTTTTTATACTGTAGTCATACACCATGTTTGTGCAGATTTCCTTATAAGCCGACTCTTTAAGATCACAAATTCAGTCCAGTACAGCTCAGAAGTACCATTTTGGGTTTGTTTTACTTCATTGTAATTTGCTATAAATGAAATTTGTTAATGAAATGACAACGTGCATTGTCCAAGGTTTAGCTCAGAGCGATGAACCCACAAATAATGATTGTCTAACTCTGCAGCCTCCCAGTTGAAGTATCGTTTTAGGCTGCAACAGGCGGCTTTTCTCTGAGAAAACTCTAAGAACCACCTGCTCAGCACCAAATGACAAACACTCACAGTTCGCGTTCAGCTGCTGAACATAGTTGAGCATTTTATTTCCCTCAGGAGTTGGTGGGAACCAATAACCACATTCAACAGGTGGACAGCAGTACAAATTCAAATAAATTATAACGTTGCTCCTACAGTTACAGTTGTTACAGTTGTGCCAGTTGTTCAAGAGAAAACCTGTTAATGTCAGCTTTAAAAAATCCAATGTTATTGCACAGCAATTATTTCACAACTTTAGTTTAAGTTCATTTTGGAGAACATGTGACTAATTGATAAAATATGACCCGGTGATATTTATTCATCCAAAATGAATGAGGGAGTATTCTTGTAATCATGAATTGTCTGTTGTTTGTCCTTATATGTCATTTTCATACCTGCCCGAAAAGAGACACAATAATTTTAGACTCAATAAATATCTGTGTTATATAAGACACAAATGTTTTGACTATAAGAAAACCAATCTTCTATATAAAAATACACACGTGTGCATGAAGTGATATTGCTGAGTTATGTGCTGTAGAGATCCAGCCATTTGTCGAGTTGGTGAATGTCAACTTATGAAAGACTGTAGATGTTCTCAGTCAATAATAGTTTATGATGAAATGTGCACTATCAGGGCGTACGCTGAAAAAGAAGACTGGGTGTGGACAAAGATACAGAAAGTAGACACACAAGGCTTCCATTGATAAAAGCTGTCGAAGGCCGCTGCCTCATCAAGATCGCAGCTTTTCTCTGCAGGAGCTAATACAAACGTTTCATCTGACCTGTCATTCCCCCAAAACAGAGTATAAAGATTGAAGTTTGTCAGACTAACCTTTTCGGAGGCTGAGTTACTTGTAAACTTGTAAATGAAGCCTCTTGTGGCTCCAGAGGGAGCCGTGTCTGAAAGATTGATGTGTGCACAGAATAAAAGTCTACATGTCTGCTGATTTGTATTGTGAATCAGGACAATGGACAAGATTCTTTTAAGTCTTTTAAGAATCTTAAATTAAATTGAAATTGCTATGCAGCATGCACCACCACTAGGAGGCACTAACGTCTGTAATTCCCCCTTGTACACTTTGCGGCATTTAAGCTTTTAAAACCAAAGTTTGTTATATCTTATTTTATAGCAGAGATGTATTCGTTGTTTCTTATCTATATTTTTAAATTTAAAAAGTAACTCATTATAGAATTAAAAGAGCATTAATCTGGTCATAGACGACTCTCCAAAGGGGCAGCACATGTGTGATAAATGATTTTCATAAAAAGCCAGACAAGTCTTGCACGTGTTGGGATTATTCTATTTCAATCCAGTTCAACTATCTGTGTGTGACGATCCCTGACAGCTTTTTATATGTGTTGCAGGCTCGGTGGAGGTTTCTCGCAGGAGTCCCGTGGCCTCCTGGCTCTGTGCCATGCTCTACTGCTTTGGTAGTTACATTCTGGCGGACATCATGCTTGGAAGCTGCCCCCTCGACTATTTCCAACACAACAGTCACATCCTGCTGGCCTCAGCTGTCTGGTGAGACAGACCCTTCACACACACGCACACACACACACACACACACACACACACACACACACACACACACACACACACACACACACACACACACACACACACACACACACACACGCACGTTGAACATATCAAGTTAGTTGCATTGAAAAAAAAAAGTCACATTAGGCTGAAGTTCCAAACATTAACAGCAGTTTCCCTGGTTTGAATCCAGCTTCAGACCTCTGTTGCATCTCTCTTTCTTCCTTGTTGCTTGCTCACGTTCACGTCTCCTGTACATCTAATAAAGGAAAATAATACCTTAACATCTACAGCCATCACAGTCTTTCCTCCTGTGTCAAATACAAACAGGTACCTCGTCTTCTACTGCCCGCTGAACCTCTTCTATAAATGTGTGGCTTTCATGCCCGTCAAGCTGGTGTTGGTCGCCCTGAAGGAAGTCGTGCGCACTCGTAAGATCGCCGCTGGTGTTCACCACGCCTTCCACGCCTACCACCATGGCTTCTTCATCATGATCATCGTTGGTTACGTCAAAGGTCAGTGGACCTCTATTCTTATCATAACATGTGTGTCAGGAACTTTAATTACTGCTCCATGCAGATCAGCTTTGCCACAAAGTCCTGCAAAAATCTTACAGAGGTAAACTGTTTTGAGAAAGACTGTAAGAGCTGGATCATTGCTCACTGTATCTGCGGCTCTGTGGGTTTGACAGCTGCATTCGGTGAGTGACAGCAAAGAACAAGGCTGGTTGACCAACTGTCGCTTTACTGTACTTCGCACGGTTTGCACTCATAGCTTATAAATGTTCACATGCAACAACCTGTCTTCTAGACAAGTCTTATGGTTCACCCTTCTGTTAAGCACATATTTGCTGTACGTCTGTAATGTGATCCCATGTGGCAGCTGGAATGAAGCTGAAGTCAGTTGTGATTAGTGACCCGGGGCACTGACTTTTTTTTTGTCTGCATTTTTTTCCACTGTTTATTTTTATCTTCACAGGATCTGGAGTGGCTCTCATTTCCAATTTTGAGCAGCTGCTGCGCGGAGTGTGGAGGCCCGAGACCAACGAGATCCTCAACATGTCATTGTGAGTGTGTGATTCCTCCTCCCGTCACTGCTGATTGACAAAATACTCATTACTGCCCCCCAATGGTGGACAGTGTTTGAGGATAGTAACTGTACTTCCTGTTTGTTTTTTGTCCCTGCAGCCCGACTAAAGCCAGTCTGTACGGCGCCATCCTCTTCACCCTGCAGGAGTCTCACTGGCTCCCAGTGTCCAAGAGCACCCTCATCCTCATCTTCACCCTCTTCATGGCCACAAGCAAGGTAAGATCAGTGACAAGTGTTGCTCTCCTGATTGTCTTGAAGTCTCTTCTAACCGTCACCCTCTGCCTGTCCTCCCAGGTTGTGATGACCGCCCGACACTCTCACGGCTCCCCCTTCGCCCTCATCGAGTCCTGGGTTTGCCATCTGCTTTTCGGCTCCCCTCTGGGTGGCTCTGAGGAAGACCACCACCATCATCCTCCTGCCCCATCCTCCCCACTCAAAACCAAGGAGGAGCTGAGCGAAGGTGCTCGCAAGAGGAAGGCAAAGAAAGCCGAGTAGCCGCGCTGCACCAGGGAAACTGCGTCCGACTCACCGTCATGGCCTCCAAGTGATGGCACTTCCCATGATGTTGATGTTTTACCAAATGAGATCCTTTCGATTGGAGCAACATGGTGCTCTACATTTTACATATCACAAGAACTCTGTAAATACAGCGGCAAATGATTCACTCTTCAACCATACCTGGACACATTAAAACTATTTATTGATCTGCATCTGAGCTCAACACTGCGAAGTGATGAAGGTTCAGGAGGCGCCTGGCGGTTTTCGGACGGCCTTTCGGTAGTTGTGTTACAGAGAGTCAGTGCTTTTCCTTTTGTCCACGCGACCTCGTTTCAGTACAGAGAGAAATAGAAAGTACGCACACAATCTGAACCAATCAAATGTGAATAAGCATTTAAAAATCATTGCTGCTTTTTACTTTAAGATGACGACAAATTGGTGTCTTTGAATAAAATCAAGAAAAACGTTTCGTCCTGGTGGTTTTAATTTCTTTCTTTTGTTAATGCCTTTTATTCATTCATTTCTACTTTGGACTGACTTTTAAGGTGCAAAAATCCAATTCTTCAGGTACATACAACACCAAACCTTTACTCTAAGTTGCGTTATGATAGCAGTTTGGTGGTCAGCTGAACATCAGGGGCATAAACTCTCTGTTATGTAATGCTCGGGCTGTTGTGACAGGTGACAGGAAAGGTCTGAGGTCAACCTGGGGTCACGTACGGAGAAAGTCGGAAGCCCCCTGTTGTGCCGATCAGGCAATAAAGCATCCCTAATGAACTTTGCAGTAGGCTGCTGCACTCGACCTTTAACCTTAACATTCCTCACAGCCGCAGAGAATATAAAGGTGAAGTTTGCTGCATCTTGCAGTGGTTGGAGCAAGTTCTCACACACAGTCAGCGGTTTTATTGGTTTAATTCACTGATGGTGGTCAATGTGGATGTTCTTCCACTTCAGAGTAAAGGGTCCAGGTCTCCAGCATGACAACAGATATCGCTGCAGTGTTTGTTTTTCCAGTGGAGAGTCACTGCCCGTCTCCTTTGGGCAAGGCAGGGAGCAGCAGCGAGCAGGCGGTAGAGGAAGTGGGAGCTCAGGAGCAAGAACCTCCACCGCAAGGAATTCTACCACCATCTGCTGATCCCATTTCAGACACACACACACACACGCACACACCTAGCTATTGACTTACTTTTTTCTGATTTACATCATCTTAAGGGCGACAAGACCCCACAACAGAGATTTATGCTCCCATAACATGAGAAATACCTGGTACACACATACAGACACATGTTAATGACACCGTTATCATGACGGAGGTTTGATATTAAAACCAGACTGGATGTAAATCCTATTTTCAGATTTTATGATAAGAAGTGAGTCATGCTGTTTCTAGTAACCTTCAGGCAATACGAGTCAATCAGTCATTGTTAGAGAGCAGCAGGCAAAACACAGCTTTAATAGTTCGACATAAAAGATTCTTGGAAAAATACAGTGAAAGAAATATGGTTAACAGATATATTATTTAACAGATTTTTTTTTTTTTTTTTTGCAAGTTAGAGTTAAAAGAAAGGTTACAAACTTTTTAGCTGTTTTTTTTATTATTTTTACAGCAATGTTGAAACATTATTTAAGAGACACAAACTCAATCAACCCAAAAGCTGAATTTATTTGTTATTATACATAATTTTTTATGTGTTCTCTAATTGCAAAGTTTATTTTTTCAATGTAAAAAAAGATGTTTCCATGTTTGGCAACCATGAAATTAAATTGGGTGACTGTTGCTGTTTCCATGTCTGTCACTCACCTGCAGGTCAGTCAGCCAGTTTTATCTTCCCCAATAAGTTAATACCCAGAATCTCTCAGGCTCACTTTCCAAACGAATTTCCTCCAGTGTTTTGCAGTATGTAGGGAAGCTTCAGCACTGAGAATTGGGATGGATGTCAAGGATGTGGGGGTTGGAAGTGTTTGGGGGGGGGGGAGTATAAAACCAAAGGGGAAAGCAAATACTAAACCTGTGTTGCAACCAGGTTTGCAGGAGGATCGCTGACAACAAGCTGCAGAGAGAACGGACGAGGCCGCTGCAGCAGTCGCACAGATTCAAACATGCTGTGGTTTCTGGTGCTGAGCTGTGCGCTCGGCATTGGGGGGCGAACAGCAGCAGGACAGAGAGGTGAGCCCAGATATTAGATTCTATTGATATCATTATTTCTGCTTTTGGAAACAACAAGGAAACTGTGTGTTAGGACAAGTCACCAGATATTCTCTTTGCACTCTGCTTCTTGTACTTTATATTAATTGTCCTGATACATATTTACAGTGAATATTGACAAGGTAAATGTATCTGCATGTATGTAAATGGCCTACATGATTAGAATCCTGCAGTTTAAAGTTTGTGGAAAAGAAGAAACTGGAACATCTGAAGTCTAAACTATTCTTGAATTTATTTACCGGTAGACTTTATATAAAATATATATATATATATATATATATATATATATATATATTTTTATTCTATAAGTAATTTATTCTTTTTAAAATAACATCAGAATGTATTTGATTTGTCGAGACATCAGAAAAGATCAGTGGTTATCGGGGTCAATGCTGATCTTCACCTGGAGAGAAAATAAAGAACTTTTTTAACATAGAAAAACATCTTATTTACCTTTTATATAAACTAAGACGGTGATTTACTCACAGCATCTTTTCTCTCTGCTGCGGAATTCATTTAGTAAACTGAGTTGCTGCTAATGCGAAGAACACATTTCCTGCCCTTCGTGCTCGTACGGCTCCTCCGGGGGAAGAGGTGGAGGTCAAAGTGGTTGAAGGGGGATGTCGGGGTCTCTGGGTCAGTTGGTGCTGACCGCACTCGAGCTGTGATCGTATCCCGTTACATTTGGAGATAAGCACAGAATATGTCTTGTTTGTCTTTTTCACCTTTCGCTCTCCAAAGACTGATGCAAGAAGCCGCTAATTAACATGTCACAGAGCAAATAAAGACACAGCTGCTTTACAGTCAGCCATGTTTCTCTTCAAATAATGTTACATGCAGTGCATCACTCCTCCAACTATATAACATATAAGAGTAGCGGGAGAGGTTGAAAGTGAAAGTTGTTGGAGCATCGTTGTTGGATTGTGATGAGCAGTTGACACAATCTGCATCAGACAATATTGGACTCACCACATTAAGTTTACACAGCGGCAGCAGCAGCAGGATGCCCGTGATGTTTGGTTCCCTTGTATCTTCAGCACGTATCTTGTATCGCTCCATTTCTGGAAAATCTATTTTGCAGCTGCTATGAAAACATCTCGGACTCCTCTCACTGAGTGAATGAGTTGTTAGTGGATACAAATGAGGCCTGCGGTGCCTCAGGAATGTCAAGTATTCCACTGAGGTATTAAAGCAGGCCGTGGAAAAGGTTCAATGGGAACACGCACACACACACACACACACACACACACACACACATACTCATACATACACATTGCAAATGCATTCAAGGTTTTA
>CAAKHC010007110.1:7784-18485 GCA_901007825.1 Macroramphosus scolopax
GAGAGTCTGATTGCCATCACGTTGCAACTCCCTAAGAAACTGCTGGTCCAGGACGTGCTCTAAAGAAGCAGTGTTACTTTGGCGAAACATGGTAAAAAAACAGCAAACACCAAATGCGTTTTATATTATTGATATAACTGGCTGCAACATTATAGAATTTGAATTGAACAGCAGCATCTTTCAAATGTTAACAAGGGATCTTCAACTAAGACAATTAAGATGGATCACGTAATATAACATGAAACAATAAGTAATTAAGTTCTTCAAGTAAATAGCCTGAACTAAACTACTGGAAACTGACTTGTGTTGCAACAGCAGAGGCAGCTGGGCTTTATTTTCGGGATCAACTGCTGCAAGTCCAGTGACAGAATAAACCATGAAGAAAAAAAGCAGACGTCCAAGGTGTGAGGCTCCACGACAGAGCAGGACACCAACAACTGTGAGCATCAGTGTGAAGAAGAGGACATCTGGAAACAGAGAGAGGCCTCAGAAGAGTGGCTCAGTAACTGCGCCTCCTATGTACCGAGATAATGCAGCAACAAATGCTAACTGCAGTGTGAACGACACAGAGAAACATTCAGAGAGCAATTCCAAATCTTCAGGTAAGTGGCTCAGCCCTCATACTGTAGTTGTGTTGCTTGTCATCAACATTTCATCATAATTTCACTCTTGAACTGAGCATATATGTGATGCAAGACAAAATCCAAAGTTTAATTTCCACTTGTATTCATTTATTCTGTATAGCCTCTCAACAGTTTTGTCTTCTGAACCCTTAACTTAACTTGATAATCAGCAGTGAAGACAAAATTGATAAATCTCTTACCCATATAGTTTAATTTAAAGCCAATATTCAGTCAATATTTTTAAGAAGAATGGAAAGCATAAACATGGAATAGTTATTTAAGGATGATCTATTTACTCAATATCCCCTAATGGATTGTCCTGTGTGAATTTTACAATTCAGAAAGAGCTGATCTGTTCTTTTTCTCTTTATCGAAACAGGTAGACTATCTAGTGCTATCTGCAGGCTCTGCCATGGCAAGTTCTCTCCAAGGAGCCTGCGGCATGCCTTCAACAAGTGGCCTCAGGAGTCAATGGATATTGTTGACAATGAGTCCGACTCTGTGGCCCAGTCGCCCCTTTTATTCCACACAGACTTCCAGCGACTAGTTGGGGTGCAGTTGGACCGTGACCCCCGGTTGTCAGAATTTGTCTGCAAGAAGTGTCACACCAAGTTTTATAAGTGCCATAGCATCCTAATCAGGTTTCTGCAGCGAGTCAACCTCCCGCTAGTTGGAAAAGACAACTTGAAAATGAAGTGAGTCAAAGGGAGTTTGCTGGCATTATTCTCTAATCTGGAGTTGCTTTGAAATTGACAACTGTTTGCTCAGAAAATGTACAAATATCTGCAATTTTTTTTCCTTTTAAGGAAGAACACAAAGTCTCCAGAGTCATCAATAAACAACAGCTCGACAAGTACGTTAAATCTTTTCTCCTACTTAAAAACGCACATTACTTGATTGGCACACTCTGAGACATTCCCTTTCTTTTCTGTCAGCATCACTCTCGTTTTCCTCAGACCCCAAGTGCCTCCACAGCCTTGTGTCATGGGCTCACCACCATGGAGAGGCCTGCAGATCCTGTCCTGACCTCAAGGAGGTGCTGGAGAGCCAATGCTGGGGCTCCGTCAAGGCTATGTGGTGTTGCATCGATGGTCACAGCTATACCATGGATACCCAGTGCACTAAAACTACCAGCCAAGGATACATGATGAACTTAAGTAGTGGAGCAGGAGAGAGTAGAAACTGTGATGGAGTGATGTCTGAGGAGGAGGAGGATGATCCGGAGCGGGTTAGAGGGAATGAAAGTACTCCGGGGGGAATTGCAGCCGGTCTGGCTCAGCACGGACCACCTGCAGGCACACCACAGACTCAGAGCTCAGCGCTGACTGAATGGACCATCAACACCGGGGGTGAGATTCTTTACACGTCAGGAGAAGACACAGCACAAGTATTTATGTTTTGTTTCTCAACTGTACCGAAGAATACCTAGTACCCTGTTCCATTCAGAAAGGGTTTATACATTTGAATTTACTACCATGATGGCTAACAGAATATTTTTATGGTTCATTTTTGTGTTTAATCCGCACACTCTTTGTTTTTTTATAAATCCAAAGGTTTGCCCAAAAAGTGGCTTGTGCCTTATTTTTCCTGTAAACAACCGTTCTAAATAAGGCCAATGGAGTTGCAGCATGTCAAAGCAGCAAACTATTAACAATACCTGGATTACTCCCTGCATGTAAGGACAGTCTGTGAAGCATCGACATTTGATTTCTACTCGACATACCGGTCACACACATTGAGATCGTTCCACAGTTTTTTTTCAAATGTGTCGGTATGAATTCCTGCCTGACAGCAGTTGTGATTTCTCCACTATCAGATTTTACAGGCCCTGAGGAGGCGAGTTCTCCTGCTCTGGCCCGGCTGGAGGACAGGCCAGCTGACAGTGATCTCTCTGACAGGTAAGTCACATCGTCCATCTGCCTCAGCCTGTTGCCTCTTTCCCATTTGTTTGAAACTGAATATTGCTTCTGGTAAAGCAAGCTCAGATCAACATATTAATACACACATATAGATTCAGATCTTTTTCAGTTATAAACATTTTAATTGATACTCTGTGCTGTAGGAAGAACTGCATCTATTTTAATGAGATTATTTTGTCACATGCTATGCACTTATGCAGGTAATAGTTCAGGCATCCACCTGAGTACTCACCTTTACATAACTTGGCCACTGCCCCATGGTCATTTTTCTAAATAGAAATCAACCCATTTAGTTCATCAAATAAGAATATAGAATTAGTATAAGTGGAATATTTAGCATTATTGATAGCACTATTGATTTGACGACCTGGGAGGAGGTTTCCTCCCCACATATTTAATGTAGAGTGTAACCAGTGTTGCCACATATTTATTAGTCGATGATAAATTGTCCCCAGCATGTAACTTCTATCATGTTGGGTTTCCGTTTAGTTTATGGCCTGTTGAGATGAATAATCTTTTGTTATCGAAAAATGGTTCAATTGAACTCTCTTGGCGTTAAATAGCTTTTGACGGAGACTATTTTTGATTCATTGAGATTTGTCAAAAAAGCTCCATCAAGGCTTATTTCTCATGTTCATTTCATCATACAACTCAGATGGTTATATGGTACGTAGGATCAGGGGTTCCATATCTTTTCCATTTCAAGGCACCCAGATAGCGTTTGCTTCTGGCTGGGGCTCCTCATTGGTAACATGTCTAAAACCTATTGACAATACCACTGCAAAATGTAAAAAATACATCTGAATATATTCCCTTACTTTTAATAATGCAATGATAATTACATTTGTATACTAAATCACTAAATCACTCAGGCAACGAAAGCATTTGGAGCACTCGGCAGTAAATCACAGTAACGGGGCTGAAATATTCATTTAGTTTTGTGATTTTTTTTTTTGGTTCATGTACTGAAATAATCAGACAGGCCTTGATATGTGCAGGAACTACAGTTTAACTGTGTAACTGTGTGTGTCCAGAATCATGTCCGAGGATGAGTTTGAGGAGACTAGAAAAGGGGGTTTGTCAGACGATGACTTATTTGAGCCGTATTCGGACAAGAGGTGGGTAGAGATATTCTCCAGCAAACGCTGTTGATCCTAATAAAACAGCAGATCTGAAAATGACTCCAGACAGAAACCCAGGTTTTATATCCCCCCCACCTTCCTCCCAGGGCTCGCAGGGTGACGGTCCCCAACAAGCGAAGACAAAACATGAAAGCCCCGGAGGAGCCGAAAGTCAAAAAGAAACCAGGACCCAAACCTGGCTGGAAGAACAAGTTCAAACCTAAAGGGTAAACACTTCTCAAGTGTTGCATTTACTTAAAAACAACCCCCATCGAGTATTTAAATGCATATTGTATTGCAGTAGGATGCAACACATTACATTTAGTTTCAATGAATGTGTCTTTTCTTGCTTCCCAGGGAGGACCTGCCAAACATCTACAAGTGTCCGTATCCAGGCTGCACTGCTGTCTATAGAGCTTCTGATGGTTTGAAGGTCACACACACTCGATGATATACAGATAGGCCTTTCACTACTATTGAAGTGTTAAACGTTCAGCAGTTGGATAAATAAATGTCCACGTAACTAGAAAATAAGGATGTTCTGAAAATGTCCTTTTTGGATCTGGGTCTTTGAAATGTTTACTCAGTCATGCTGGAGAAAGCTTGGTGATGTTTAAACCCAACAGGGAATCCTTCAGTCATCCTTCAGTAGCTCCGCCCCCACATTCATGGTCATGCATTGTCATGGCAATGACCGGTACAATCAACCCACTAACCAAAAGAGCGTATTGAGTGTATCAATAACACTGCTAGTTAGCTCTAAGGTATCTGTAACTCAGGCCCTGTTCAGACGTGGCATGAAGACGAGTCGTGAGTGATCAGATCACAGGTGGGCAGCTATAAGTGCGTGTGCACTGCTCAGGGCACATTTGTGGACCTGAAGACCACAGAGGCGGTTTGATGACTTTAGCAGGGTTTTATAAATCTGGTTGTGGACAGATTTTGTCGTCAAGATACAATCACAAACCCCATAGGTGTGTAGACGGAGGCGGAGTTTGAAGGGCGTCTTTGTCTGAGCCAGGAGTAGCACTCCTCTATAACTCATCTCAGAAAGAAATCATGATAGTACAAGTGTTGACTTGACTTGCTGCTAGTCTGAATCTTATGAGGGATATAACTGCTTCTCCAAACAGTTTGATTTACATCATGTGGGAGTTTCCTTCAGTTACAGATAACAAAATGTCTCTCTGAACCACTCGACTGCTCCACAGAACGTTCGCTGTTTAATGAAGGTTCCAGTCACAAGAATGAATCATACAAAACTGTAAATCAACAGAAGGTAGATGTCAGCAGGTACATGCTGCCTTCTGCCTTGGGCTGTATATGTGACTTTTTTGTGTCTGCTGCATCTTCCAGAAGCACATAAAAGAGCATCATGAGGAGGTGAGAGAGCGACCGTGCCCTCATCCTGGCTGCAACAAGGTTTTCATGATTGACCGCTACTTGCAGCGACACATCAAGCTGATCCACACAGGTACCGGGAATCTGGAATGTACTACTAAACTGTTGCGTTCATATTCTAGATTCACTCTATACTCGACCATCAGAGGTGAACTGTGCTGGTTTGTATGCATGTCCTTCATTGGGTCTCCTCTGTGTTTTCCAGAGGAGAGGAACTATATTTGTGACCAGTGTGGCCAAACCTTCAAACAAAGAAAACATCTTTCAGTTCACCAGATGAGACATTCAGGGGCCAAGCCACTGCAGTAAGTACTGGGGGGCCTTTATGAATAAATCAACTAGGTTCTCTCGCTGTGCTTTGATGTAAAACGTATAATACGGTTATCATTTCAACAACAGTTTTCCAAAGAGTAGCCTGTGAGTACGTATATTTTATATACAACTAAATGTTGTTCCTCCCACAGAAACAGTTCAACATGGCGTCTCTGGAATCACATTCAGATTGAATGTTTAATCCCATTAAATGGCCTGTTATATTATACTTGCGTTCATACATGCTAAGTTACATTGTTCTTTCAAAACTACAGGAAAACTTTGTCTTCATGGATTTTCCTTCCCCGCAGGTGTGAGGTTTGTGGCTTCCAGTGTCGCCAGCGAGCGTCACTAAAATACCACATGACGAAACACAAGGCGGAGGCCGACTTGGAGTTTGCATGTCTGATGTGCGGCAAACGTTTCGAGAAGGCCCATAACCTGAATGTCCACATGTCCATGGTGCACCCACTGATTCAGGCAAAGGTCCAGCAGACGCAGCAGCAGACGCAGCAGCAGCAGCCACCGTACTCCAACGTGCACACCATCTCACTGACAGGGGAGTTGGTTCAGCAAGAACAAGACAGATGACAGCAGGGATTACGAGTCCTACCCCTGTTCTCTTTCTTAGTTTGTACATCCTCAATTCCTTCCCTCCTCTCCTCTACTAGCATCGTAGTCCCTCCCACCTGAGGTACATACAGAGGAGTTTAGGAGGACACACGAGTAGAGAAGAATCGAGGTAAACAGGCATTAACAAAATGAGATGTGTCATTTTAAAGTGATGTCAACTTGAGTTTGATGTGTGGCACAGCTGCATGATCCGCTCATTAGTCTGTTGAATCCACCACTGTATTGTATGAACTTTCAGAAGAGCAGAATAGTGTTCATGACAATTTCTGTTTACTTTTAGTTCAATTCACCACGTGGAATAATGTGAATGTATGGATTGGTCATACATTTGTTCTTGTATGTAACAAACATACTTTAAAGCCTATATAGCCTCTATATTATTTATTGTGGGCAGTAGTACAAATATTTGTACGTCAATGATCTCAAATATAATCTCCAGCTGGGGGAAAGATATACAAGCTATATAACAGTCGGTTCAATAATATGACAATATGCAATACAGCCGACTAGTTATAGTCCAATACAGCTGTTGAAATGACATCGTGGACAGAAGTGAAAGTGTCTTACGAGGCTTGAACTCGTAACTAATACGAGTTATGAACACAAAAGAAACACATTTGTAGAGTCCTGCACACATTTTGTAACTAAGAATTAAACAGCTTGGTACCGATGGCCCTGCTGTCTGACGTGCGGTCGGCTCTCGTGTTTACAATCTGCAGCTCTCTCTACTTTATTGTGTCTCTGGTTTCGACTGCAGAAATTCAACCTGAACAATTGTATTCTTTATTTTTCTGTAAGATGACAGATATTTCATTCCTTTGTGTTTGTTGGACCTGTGGTCCTTCTCTTGTAATATCTCTGTTTATGTGTCCTGAAAATACTTGTTGCAAATTTTACATTTGTGTCGCGCCCCAGAGAAGATTCTCCCTCCTCCAGATGCATTGTAGGAAATGAGGCCTCCTTTAAGGTGGGAAGGCGACATTGATTTCCGTGTCACAGATCACGGCGGATGGAAACTTGAAGGCACAAATTAGTGAAATAAGAAGAGCCCCGAGTCCGCAGCAGCCCAATCTGTGGGGCAGGAAGCATTTCTGATACCTAGGGTACCAGTTTTATGGCCAACAGGTGGAGCTCTTTTGTTGCCACAGAGAAACTGAAATGAAGAGGGACTTAAAAATGTTCACTGAGTTTGTGAGAACAAGAATTTCTTCCATCTTGTGGCTCAAGAGATTTAAAAAATGTTAATAGCTTCTTCTTGGTGCTTCTTTTACACATCCGATGTGATGATTAACACACGACTTCAGAGCAGAAGCACACAGGAGTGTGTGTGTAAATGACAATTGCATAGTTCAATGATGCAAATACTTGCGGTTCAGTTTTCTTAGGCCATTGTTTTTTATTTTAACAATGTCAGGGCTGTTTAAACACTTACTTGTGTGGTAAACAGTGAAAGGACTGCTGATGTACATGTATGAATGTTACAGTGGAACCGTATGAACAAAAGACCTGTAAATAAAATGTCTATTGTGAAAAGGTTTTCAGTCCTAAAGTGCCATTTGGAACTATTCAAATAACACATTAGTATTAAACGATATGTTCCCTTTCGACAAAATCTTAAAGCAGCTGTTCAGAGGAAATCCATCTCCGGGCTGAGCCTGTGAGGGTCCAGGTGCACGGACAGAGCTGCTGCCACCTCCGGATCCAGGTCTGCACACTGGGACTTCATCTGCATCAGTCAATCCAGCAGAGAAGAGGTGGATAGTTAGCATGAAGGCTGGTAGTGGAAGCTCATGCTACAGGTGTGTGTGTGTGTGTGTGTGTTGTGTGTGTAGGGTACCTGTGTGTGTGTGTGTGTGGTACCTGTGAGAGTTGTCTGGAGGAGAGAGCAGCAGCAGACGTCTGAGAAATGGCCCTGAGGAGGAAGTGTTTGGCTTGGCTCAGAGTCTGGGAGGCCTCCACCTGACAACACAGTTCATAGAGTGTAATTCAGAGTGATGTCACGTGATTGAGTGGAGCTCTGATCACCTGACGCTTGTTCACCTGACTGTCAGGGAGTTCAGTGATTGGTTCAGGCATGTGTCCGTCCAAGTAGAGCTGCAGCAGACCGATGTAGCAGGAGACGGCAGTGTTGAGAAACCCTGGACAATGTACAGCTCTGAGCAGCAGCTCAGCACTCTGCTGCAGCAGCAAGCTAAATCACACACACACACACACACACAGCTGTTTGACTGCTAAATAAATGAAAATTTCAAGGAGAGCCGATGGTTTGAAACTAGAGCTAGTTGACAGGCGAAGTT
Organism: Macroramphosus scolopax; assembly: GCA_901007825.1. Taxonomy (NCBI): domain Eukaryota; kingdom Metazoa; phylum Chordata; class Actinopteri; order Syngnathiformes; family Centriscidae; genus Macroramphosus; species Macroramphosus scolopax. Next base: position 16,091 of record CAAKHC010007110.1, read on the forward strand.
ACGCTCGGTCATGAAACCAGGTTGGTTTTCATCCTGATACAGAACACCAACCTGTAGAAGGCCCAAGGCATCAGTCGAGTAAACTCTTCTGATGTCACCATGGCAACAGGGTGGAAAACACCTTTGTCTGCAGCTAAGAAAGGAAAGATATACCAAATGAATTTAACAAGCCAAAAATATACACGTTTCTTATTCAGTTCATGTACATTGATGAACTTGATTTGATGAAGTGTTTTCAGTGGGTGATTGGCTGTGAGCCGGGTGTGATTAAAGAAGCCATTAAATACAGCACCATTCGATTTAAAGATGAGCAGCCAGTCAGCAGAGTCCACCAGCACAGTCAGGACTTGTGTACATAAGCTCCTGGTCTTCAGATGACTCGTCTCCTGCAGAAAGAGACACACACACACACACACACACACACACAGACAGACACACACGCAACACAATGACTGTCATCAGGAGAAATTATCTTATTATTAGCTACTTGAACAATGTAAATATTAAACTGATGCAGTAGAAATGTAGAAAATCACTGAGTCATGCAAACTACTGACTTCAGGTGTCTTTCCTTCATCTCGGGGGGGTTAATGTCAGTGCAATGTCCCCTGTTAATGCTCGTCAACTCAAGCATGTGTTTATGTGTGTGCATGTTGGAATCACCTGAGGATGCAGGAGGGCTGATAGAAAGCTGTTTACACACAGGAAGAGCAGAGCAACCAGCACCTGGAGGAAGAAACCAGCTGTGAGATAGAAGCAGTGGAACCATATGACACAGACATCAACCTCTTAGCAGAGATTACTGCAGCTCAGCGTCCTGAGATAGTCAATGTTCTAGAATCGATCAGGTAATTTGATGAGCAACACTTCAATTTAATTTTGGATTCTTGGCTTCTTAACAGACAATCTCTTTCTAACAAATCTGGAGCAGACAAATGCCTTCTGCCCCAAACACGTGCTGCTCTCGCCTATTATCATATATTAGTGATTTACAATTTTTCAATCAAAGTTTCAATAACATACCAATTCTTTTCTGAACCTGATATAAAACTCTTCCACTGAGCTGTAACTGTGACTCAGCTGGAGTCTGAAGGACAGTCCTCCAGTCAGCTGCCGTCTTGCTGAGATCAGTTTAGTAACTCTCCTAGCTCTTTGTTTATGTAGCAATGATTCAAAGTTCTCATGTGGTGACCAGTAGTCTGACAGTAGACATCTCAAACACACACAAAAACACACATGAAGGTGTCAGCGGCTCGTTTGATTGGGATGAGGAAGGTCAGGAGTGTTTGTAAAGGTTCAGCACTCTTACTTCTCTGTACTGAACGTCCCCCTCTCTCTTATTCAGAGTAGCAATGAAGTCCTGCTTGTGGTCAGCACGGCCTCGCCAGGCTCCGTACAGGCCCGCAGCCAACAGCAGAGACGGAGCTGAAGGAATCTGCAGCAACTGGCCCTTCATGAGACTGTCGGACAGAACAATGATAACCTGACAAACAGGCAAGGTGGTTCAGACTTTCACTGGTTGGAGACGATGAGTGTTCACCTGCAGGCCCAGTGCTGACTGTCAGTGAGGAGCTGCAGCTGCTCTGGTAGAGTCTCTCCATCACACAGACGACGCCACGTTGACCCCACCGTCACTGACAGACGCTCCCACCAACACTACACACAACGCAAGGCACGTATGAAACCAGTAGAAAGACACAGTAGGAAAATAGTTAGTACACGTCCAGCTTCATTCTGGAGCCAGAGGTGTGATTATGGATCAACTCGTGCATTAAAGACTAGCCAGTGACATTGATAAGACGATTAACTTAAACATGATGAGCTCCTCAGGGAAACTTCACCTGCTAAATGCTCAACTGTACTCCCCAGCTAGTCAGTAACCCTGATTGTTTGTTACATTTGATCAGGACTGGGTCATAGTCTTTTAAAAAGCAAACCCACGGCTGTGGAGAGCAGCAGCAGGGGACAGTGGAGACTGATCTGAGACCAGGCCTGGTTGAACTCTTCACCCGGGCACCCACAACTTGCACTTGCAGATAAAACACCCTGCAGAGGAAAAACAAGAGAACATGAGAGTACAGAGACGGGACATCCTGATAGTTTCTGATCATTTTAACGATGTAGTTCAGTCTCACTCTGAGGAGGTGTGATGTCACAGGGAAGGACAGCGAGCCGACGGATGGACACACCTTCCTCTGATCAACCAAGAAATTGAAGAAAGATGTGAGCTCACACACATGAAATCCTGATTCTGAACACTTTAAAGACAGTACACAGCGTGGTGTAACAGAGCTCGTCCACCTGATGCTGGTTGACATGTTGTATCAGGTTGTTACAGTCCAGAGTCGTCCTGCCTCCTTTAGTCTTGACTTTAATGAAAGACACTGATGGGAGA
>CAAKHC010007114.1:2738-17416 GCA_901007825.1 Macroramphosus scolopax
CCCCCCCCTCTCCTCGACAGCTGCAGAACATCTGTATACCTGGACCCGGGGACGCGGCGGAGGAAGAGAGCGAGCGTGCGACGTTCTGTATGTCAGCCGTGTTTGTGAGTGTTTACTCCTGCGACGAGTCGTGTTTGACATTTGTTCCAGACAGATCTGGTTCGGGGGGCCGGCTGGTATTTGGGGGGGAGGAAGTCAACAGTGGCGAGATGCGGGGCGAACATGTGAGAGGGGGGGAGGGGGGGGTATGATTGATATTCTCATTAGCCACCCGACAAGGTGAGGACAAGGCCCCGATAATGAATTGTGACACATTAATGAGCTTGTCTAGCGGAGACAATACCTGATCAGCACGCTCAGCGTTTAACCTTTTGATTCCGGCGACGGACGCCCGCGGGCGAAGACGGGACGGAACAACGACGACGGCGGCAGACAGTCGCCGATGTGCAGGAAGTTCAGAGGGAAATTCATTATAGTTGCAGCCAAAGACGCCAGGCTGCACATACGTCTGGTCCCGAGTCGCTCGTGTTTGCTCGTCTGCTCGCGGGGATAAAGACGACTTTGGGCGGCGGAGGGATGATGAATGTTTACAGGTGCAACCTCAACCTCAGAACTTAATTAGTTCCTGCTTGAAGAAAGTTTCACTGGGAGACAAAACTTCTCAATGGAGTTAATTGTAGAAGAAACCAGGAGGTGTTTTCTTCTTTAACTGTGTTCTCCTTTTGGAACGGACGGACGTGATGAAGAATAGATTCTCCCTCCTCCTGCTCCAACACGTCTCCGTGCCGCGGTGGGCGCCATGTTTACGTGCGTGTTAGTGCGGAGGGTATTGATGCCGCCACCCGGCTCCTCATTGGAAACGCCGGCCACCTAAACCCGGTCCCGGGGGAGCTCATTATAATCAGCGGAGAGGCGAGCGGCCCCAGACAGGGTCAGGACGAACCGCACTGCCGGGCTGCATAGTGATGCCTCCCGCTCCGTCTTTATGTCTGTTTGCTTTGGCTGCGTGTCATCGAGAGCGGATGGCGGATGAGAGATCAGCCCGGCGGAGCACTTGACAACCATGTTGAACACCCACACACACACACAGACCAAACATACACACACACACACACACACACGGCGGCGGAGATCAAACGCACACGGAGACAACAGGCTCGTCACCTTGCTGTCGCGCTACAGTCGCCAGCATCCTGTGTGATGTATGATAATAAGAGAGGGGTGGAGCAGGGTCAGCAGCACATCCACCCACCAGACACTCATTAAACGCCTGCGAATCTCAAATAGTTCCCGCCGCAGATTCGTGTGTGTTTGAGCACGTTTGCGATGTGCAACAGTTGATGGAAGGAAGGAAGGAATGAGCTTCGTGGTTTTATGTTTTGTGACACTTTCAAACTTCCGTATTCCCTTTTTCTCAAACGTCAGAGTCGTGTAACGCCGGAATCGGCTTCCATCTTCCTCCTTTTCCTTCCAGAAGTCTTCGCCCGGCAGGGGTGGGAGAACTGGGACGCCGCGTGAGCCTGGAAAACGGGAAGAAATGAGGGAGCGGCGGCCCGAGCGAGGGGACTTATTTAGGCGTTCTCATTCTCTCGGTCGCCTCCCGCAGCTTGAGACCACGTTTGAATTCGGAGCTTCACTTTCCAGGCACATCTCGTCCCTCTGGGACGCTTCTGAAACGTGCTCCGACCCTCCGGTTGTGGAACCGTCAGGCGTCGCCGCGACATCGAGCGGTACGGCGGCGTCCAGAGACACAAAAGGCAGAGAGGAAGTGAAAGGTCGGTGTTAGGACGGGTTAGCTGATGAGAAAAATGTTTTTTCGCGGGCGGATGAAAACACGACCTCCCACCCGAACCCCACCGCTCATCATCACACTTTAAGTTGGAGCAGAAAGGATTCCGGAGGGGTCGAGGGAGGCCGGAGACGCTGTTATTGCTCCACAAAAAGCCTGTGGACACACAAAGACTTTATCATCTGGAGGAGCAGGGAGGGCAGGCTGGCTAATATCCTGAGGCTACCGCAACACAGTCCAACGAAGGCTGATTGACTCCATACATCAAAGACCTGCGGATGAATGCGTGTGTGTGTGTGTGTGTGTGTGTGTGTGTGTGTGTGTGTGTGTGTTGCTTCTGGGGCGTCAATGGAATCAGACTGTGCAGCTCACGACTTCAGTTTAATTGGGAAAGTGCTGTGAGGAGACGCTAGGTGATGATGCGATCGGAGTCGGAGAGCAGGAAGGCAGTGGGATGCTTTTCCTACTTGTTAGAGAGAGAGGGGGGAGGGAGGGGGGGGGGCATTGAGTATGGGCGAAACAGCAGGACGGGAGGCTTGATTGGAAGCAACCGGAACCTGTTTGTTGGGTATAAAACAGCCTCCCGTTCTCTCCGTTTCTTCCTCCTCTCCCTCTCCCTCCATCTCCTGCGTAATTAGGGTGCCGGCTGGAAGAATGATCAGCTGTCATCCCGATTGGTGGCCCCCTCCACCGCCTGAATGTCAACACTGTCTGAGACCTCCTGTCGGAGTGAGCCGCACACTCAATTAGTGACACTCAGTCACCGCAGGAGCTGGAAAGACAAACACACTTTGTGCACAAAGCGAAGAGCGACAATGATCTCACTAACACACTCATCTTGATTCATCACGGGCGGCGGCCTCGCCAGAGGTGCTCCTATTAATTAAACCGCAGATTTCAGGGACATAAAAAGTAACTATTGCTTACTGGGCCTTTTCTGGGATTGGCGAGTCTCCCTCCGCGGGCACGACATGGCTCCCCGGATGAAAGTGGATCCAGGTAGGCGGCGGGGAGACGCCGCCGTGCTCCAGTCGGCTGCATCAAAGCGTTCAGAGTCAAGGGGCAAGACACCAAAGAGGACTTTTCTCTTTACGTCTCCGCGCCAGGAACATCAGAAGGTGCTTCTTTCCACTTCTTGAAAGCAGCTTGTTTAATGTTGTACGGAACGCACCGACAGGCCTCGGGTAGCCGGCGAGAGGCGGGCGGCCGCAGACATGATGCAAGTCGAGTGTTGATTAACTTCTTCGTAGTTTAGGAACACGTAACGATCTCAGAGCCGCGTGTCGAGGAACACACGATGCACGACTGACTTCCTGCTGTACGACGTCGCCTACAGCGCCCGTGACGACCTCGTCCTCCACGTCTTCCTGCGTTGTGTGATCACTCGGTTAAGCAGGAAACGCACACGCAGGCTTTCCTGCAGAGTCGGCGGAGGCGATCGATGCTCATCAATACTCATTTCTTTTCCGTATTCTACATATGAAGATAATTCCCTGGAATGTTCGGGGGATCTATTAGTCGGTTCTCTCCAAAGGCCCAAAGCTTCTTCTTCTTCTTCTTCATCGATGCTCCTTCAACATGAAGTTAAATATAGTTTAAAGAGAATAGACGCTTTCCGCTGATATTTGCCTAATTTCTGACTCTTCAGCATCATTTTCTTTGACGGACGATGTAGCTGCTGCCGACCATCTGCACGTTTCCGGGCCTCTGTACATGCTGATGCTGTTACCCAGAGGGCCGTGTGATGGAGGCGTTCAATGCACTGAAATAAAGGGGAAGACGGGGCTGGACGAAGGTGCATTAACGGCTGCAAGAACTGTATTTTAGAATCGGCACTCGCACTCTCACGAGCTTCCCTTCATCTCTGTTTACATGCACACATGGATGGATGAGCTTCTTACAAATCTCCAGGCCCTTCAGGCCAGTGCAGCATGATAAAGGAGGATAAATCTCTTTCAGCCTGTTCTCCCGCCTGTCTGGGAGCTTTTGAAACGCAGTCGACTGAGCACATATGACAGAGGAAAGCAGCGGGGCTTTTTGAAGGGGATCCTGTGTTGTCGGCGACGGGCAGAGGAGACGAAACTGAACCGTCTGAATAAAGAGAAGTGTGTTTGCAAATAATATCTCTGCATGGACGTGATCCCCTCGAAGATTCTGCAGATGTGAGAGAGGAGATGAGCTCGGAGGGACGGAGGTGCACTGAAGGCCTCTTTGCACATATTGAGGCTTTTATTTCTACATTGCATGCATTCATGTATTATTCTGCAGAGGACGATAGAACTATAAATTAACTATAAATGTTTTGTTCCAGTCATGCATTTATAAACTGAAGCATGCAGCAGTAGATGGTTCAACTTATTGAGTCGAGAGCAGCTTCAGCTCCGGCGCCTTGTCTCTCCGTCTCGGAGGTGATTTTCCGCAGCTCTCCGCCCTCGACAGCCTGCCTCAGGCTGTTATTCCCAACCTTTACCTCCATTCAGCCGGCTCCCTCTCCCTCTCTTCTGCCTCCTCAACAGCCGTCACCGCGCTGATTACTATGTTTTGTGGAAAAGCTGCCTCATGGGAAGTCGTCTTCCCGCCTTCCTCTCCTCCTCGGCAGGCTGAGGATCGGCTGCCTCTGAGGGTCTCCCCTCCAAGCCGCGACGCCAGGCGTCAGGAGTTGTTTCTGCATAACTTTGTTAGAGGTTCAATCCGATCATGCTCATGGCATTATCAGGAACACTCGCGTGGATGTTACAACTCTTGTGCTGCAGCCGCCCGGCGCCGCCGTGACACCGAGCGGCGGAGCTATCGCCCCTCGGTGGGAGATAACACTGATTTATGCCTCGTATCTCAGAAGCAATATAATGGATACATTCCCAACATAACTGCACATTACAAGACACGAGGGGACAGCTCCCGCGTTATTGGAATATAAATAAACCTGATGAAGTTAAAAAGGCGGCGCTATAATGTATATTGAGAGTGATGATTTCGAATTAGCGTAACGTGGAGGTGAACACAGGAGGAGGCTTAAAGACGGGTGCTAATGTGAAGACTCTCGTCCAATCAGAGCTCCTTAAGGGATCCAAGGCAAGGCCTCTCATGGAGCCTCTTTTTTCTTGGTTTCAGGGTCCAATCAAGGTGACACGCCGGCGGCGTCGAGCTGCCACCGCCGCCGTGTCACGTGCCGGCTGTAAGCCTAATTGCTCCGTGCGTCAAAGGACGGCCGACGCCGCTCTTGCAACGCATGAACAGATGCATGCACAGATTAAACGATGACCCCCCCTTCTTTGCTTTGGGTTGATACTGTTTCTTTCCTGCAGCTCAGTAGGACTTCTTTTTTTGGAGCTCTGAAAAAAAGCGGCCATGCGGGTGCAACTGGAGTGAGTTCAAATGACTCTCCGCTCTCTAAACTATTGAGGAACTAGATGTGCTCGCTAATTGAGTCTCGGCTTTGAGGAAACCAAAGGAAAGGAGGGATTTCTCTTCATAAACAGTGTTTACTTAAAGCACTCCATCGCCTTATTAGTATTAATAGCAGCGACTTCAGAAAGCTCATATTCTGCCATTGGACAGTTTTGTATTATTTATGAATGCAATGAAAGCCTGGGAGTGAAGCCGCGGCGGAGGAGCGCTGCATAGAAAAACAATGTTGCCTTTGCTAGTTTACATAACCAGCACTTGGGTAAACAGTGGATTAAGCGCAGCGAGGGGCGCGAGAAAAACGGGAGCAAAATGTTATATCCACATGTTAGCCTTTTTTTTTTCCAGACACGCTTTTGGAGGAGGAGAGAGCGGCGCCGACCTTTTGATGCAGCTGGTTTCTTCATCTGCGATTCTTTTTGAGCATGAAAGCATCCTCGCCTCCAGTGCATCTTAGGCAATGTTGATCTTAAGAGAGCCGGGTCAAAACAAGCACGGCGCAAACTTGAGAGCTTCCTCGTCTTAATTAAAGACACCATCTGTTAAAGTGTATTATTAAAGCGGTTAGCGTGAGCGCCGGAACAACGGCTTTCGTTTTCTGCTCTATTTACGGGCGGCGGGGTGGCGAGTCGCGCAGGACGGAGGTTCGGCGTTGGAGAGCTTCCCTGCAGGACGCTGGATCCCTGCAGGCGCCCCCATGTGGCTGATGTCTGCTGTCAATCCTGGATCTCGTTGTGTTTAACTGTAACTGTGCATCACAATATAGACGTATGAAGAGATGGACGCCATGAAAGCAAAGCCAAAAGATCTGAACTCCCCCTGGTGGCTGGTTGCAGTACTGGCCTCTCCATGTTAGCGGATGGACCAGACTAGTTTTTAATTAGATATTTGAGGGGTTGTGACATCATGACTGGCAGTGACGTCTGTACCGTATGTGAGGAATCAGACTTCCACTAGGCTCCTGAAGGGGCGGGGCTAAACCAGGAAGGGACTCCTGGTTGGCCTCTTGTTTCTTCCTCCGAGGTCCCGGCTGACCTTCGACCCCGCCGCTCCTGCAAACACACATGAAGCTCCATCACCTGTTTCCACGGAAAACGACCCCCCCGAGACAAACACACACAATCAGCACCAGCGTGTACCGAATCAATCTTTATTTATATTAAATTAAAAATATACTTTTGACAGATTCATGTAACAAACATGAGGAACGGTATCTCTATGATATAAAGCTTTGGGTATGTAAAGGAGGACGCGGAGGAAGAGGGGGGTGGTGTGGGGGGTTGTAGTAGTCAAAGCTGATGAAGCCCTCTTCTTCTAAAAAAGCATGCAAAACAAATTCAACATGGAGGATGGCGGCTGTGCTCTGCTGATCGGGAGGTCGGACGTGGCTCAGGAGTGTCCCGGTTAATGGAGGAGGCGACACTCGGAGGGGGCGGAGTTAGTTGGCAGCGCTGGTTTCAGTTGATGAGACGTGGCAGGGGTGTGTGTGTGTGTGTGTGTGAAACATTACATGAGAAAAAGGGGGTTAACAAGCACTTTTGAAAGTCACACTTACAATAAAGCAAATACTCTTTTTTTTGTTCTGTATGTACACTTGATATACGCAGAAGAAAACAGCAGTAGGAGAGAAGAACCATATAAACTCGAGAGCATCCGTCTGTACAAGCTCACCACGTCGGGCCGATTCAGCTTCTATAAAAATACTATTCACATTTTTGCTGTTGACTCGTGTTTTCAGAGGCAAGATTCTGTACAGTTATACTGTCGCGATAATTTAAAACACTTCATATCTTGGAATTTGTGCGATTTTTGAAAAAGAAAAAAAAAAATCAGATTCAAGTTAAATAGTTTTTATACACCAGAAGGAAAGAAGAGGATTAATGCTTCCCGGTTATTTGTGCTCAGTAAAAATATCATCTCACACCGTCCACTCTCTGAGCAGAATATAATATTAATGAAGAGATACAAAGGTCGAGGCGATACACGTCGGGTACCATGCAAGGTGAACTATACATCAGACCGCCGCAGCCTGGAGGACGATGACGACATGTTGGAGGCTCTTCAGGACAACATGGCTACATGGCTCTGCACCTTGGCTTAGAGGAGAGATATTAATCATAATATAATAATAAAAAAACACGGTTCAGGGCTGAGACGAATAGCAGCGCAGCCCAGCACTCAGCGACAAATGGAATAATTGTGACTAGACGGAAGAAATTATTGCAAAAAAAACAAAAAGGGAGGACGAGGACGGAGATGAACTTCAGGTTGATTCTCCAGCAGTCTGGCGATGAACTCTTGAGAGGAATCTAAAGTCTGGATTCGTCTGGCTCCGCGGTGCGATCCAGGCCAACGAAGAAGAAGAAGAAGAAGAAGAGAGAAGAAGCTCTGTGCCGTTTGTTCCTCCTCTGCTTCCATCATCGCTCAGCATAATCAGGCTCTAACGCGCCATGAATATTTCACATTGATATTAAACGCCGCCTCTGTTTCATTGAATTAAGAGCTCCGGAAAAAAAAAACTACAAAATACTCCTTCATCAAATAATCATGGCACCATCAAACGCGGTTACGGAGGACTCGTTCTGCGAGCCGGTCAGCATTGTCGTGGTAACGTGTGTTTACTTCATGAACTCCCCGGCCGGCGCACCTGCGTTTGATGTTCGATAAGCAAGGTTTCTGTAACTGCCCCATCAAAGCTCTCCACGGGGGACGGGGGGGGGGGGGGGGGGGATATCCAACAAATACGTTCACACACATTTAAATACACAGAATAAATAAGCGGGAATATAAAATGATGAGCTGCTGATTCTTGTTTCAGGACCGTCTGAGGCAGCGTTTTTATCCATCCTGTAGGTTTGGCACGCGTCCACAGGTTAGCTCCGTATCGCCCGGCAGAAGAGATGATGATGACATTTAGTAGCACTGACTGGCAGTTTGCCCACCGAGGCATCGGGAGGGAGGGGGGAGACGAGGAAACAGGCAGCGCTCTCGTGAGGGAAGCTAAACAGATAGCCTGAACGAGCTAGCGTCTTGTAATACCACTTTGTTCCTGAAGGGGGCGCCAGGCTGACCTCTAACTCCGATGTCTCATTATGATGAGATCGCTCCCTCCCTATAACCATTCGTGCCTTCATCTCACTGGGTGATGGAACTATTTAAAGTTCAGAGCCGCGACAACAAATTCATTTAATTTTACAGTGTAAAAACGTCCCAATAAATATAAATTGTTAGAAGCTCCCGGAGACGTCGTGCTGTTTTTCCTTGTTTTCTGTGTGTTACTGAAGGTCGTCAGACGATCCCGACGGGCCGAACAGGCTCGCTAACACAACGTAAACACACACCAAACAGAAAGCCGTCTGCTGCCGCGGCGCCGCTTCGCTCCTCGAGGTCTTCATTAGACCGACTCGATGAGCTTTCCCTTCCTTCCCTCGGCAGGTTTTCCCCTCCTGCGATCGCACAACCTTCTCTCTCTTTGCTAGCGTCGTGGATGCTAATAAAGAAAATGTATGAGGGCATTTCTTCTTCCGAGCGAAAACACATCGTCAGCTGTGTGTTTTTGGGTCGATTTGGCCGTCACAGTATCACAGTTACAGTAGAGATGAATGATAGAAAACAACAACATACAGTGTTACAGGTATAAACCGTTGGATATGATTGATTGGCTCTCAGTGCTCCGTCTGTCAAGGTGCCGGAGGTCAACCCTGTCAGTCTTTTGTCCTCCGTAATTCTCCACCCGTGTCTTATTTCACAAGACCTTCGGTACACGACGCGACGTCCGGTTCTTCTCCTCGAGTTCGAGTCCCTGACGTCGATCCCGTCACGTTCCCGGTGACTCGGAGCGCAGTCTCTATCTACAGGACAGAAATGGACTGGATGTGGTGAGGGTGCACCAGGCCACGTGTTCTGTTGTCTGGGGTTGTGGCCGCTCGCCTCTGCGGGACGGTGGAGCTGGAGATGGAGTCAGATTGAGGAAACGTGAGGAACAATCTAGACCACAGTGTTCCGCTGCCGGTAGGGCGGAGGCGGCAGGACGGTGCCGGATTTGAGGGAAAACTCCGACATGTACTCGGGGTTCTCAGCTACCGCTGGTCGTATGTGTCCGTTCTGCTTGTAGAAGAGCTTAGCGGCGGCGGCTCCACCCTGGGCGCCGTCGGAGGACTTGGGAGGCAAACTGTGCTGCCAGTACTCCGGATTGTCGAAGGTCACCTTCAGCTTCTTCCCGGCGGCTTTACCTGATGTCAGCCCGCCGTGCTTCAGCATGCTGGGGTTCATGGTCCCGTGGCTCTGGTAGGCTGGCAGGCTGTCGTGACCGATGGGGGTCGAAGTGAACAGCACACCTGATTGGCACATGGGAACTTGGGCTGTAGGTCCTGTTTGGCTCTGGCCGGCGGAGCCGCCACCTGGTTGTCCCGCAGGTTTGACGGCGTGGTGAGCGTGGAGGAGGTGGGTCGGCGGACCGTGGAGGCACGTCAAGCCAGATGGAGAAGGCTGAGCCGTGGGGAGGGGGTAGTGAGGCAGGCTGGTCTGGATGGTGAGAGGGAGGTGGGATCCTGAGGTCGTGGCGGAGATGGAAGAGGGAGGCTGGGTGGGAAGCGGCAGACCATTCCTCCTCAGGGTCTCCAGGCCGAGCTCGGCGGGGCTGTGGAAGGTGTTGAGATAGAGCGGCTCGTTGATGTACTCGTCCTCTCCTTTGGGCTGGCTGTTGGGGGTGCTGTGGTAGCCCGGGTTGTCCAAGGCGTGGATCTCCCCGTTCTTACGCCGCGAGACGAACGGGTTCTCCTCGATCGGGTTCAGGTATTCTGTGTCACAGATAAGAAAGAGGAGAGGGAGCGGAAGGAAGGAAGGAAGGAAGGAAGGAAGGAAGGAAGGAAGGAAGGAAGGAAGGAAGAGAGGAAGAGTTTAGACAAGAGATTATGACGGATCAAAAAAAAACAAAATCAGAAAAAGGAAATGAAACTGAGAGAAAGAGGAAGAGAAGGAGGTCACTTGCTAATGAGGGAAGAAGATGGAGACAGAGATGATAATGGTGATAATGGGAGCCACTCAGGACCAGACGGGCAACATGCCAGCAGTTCTCTGGCACTGGCAGCTCCATCTGCCAGGGGTGGAAATGCCAACAAATGACCCCTCTTCACTGCTTCCAAGTGCTATTACAGTGGGGTAGGAGGCCTATTGATCCGGCCTGTTCTCCGCTCCTTGACATCGCATCAGATGCTTATTGCCTCGGGCTTTCTTATCATTTGCTAAAAAAAAGGGAATCAAACACGGCGGTGCCGGAGCGGTGGTGGACTGAACTACGATGAAAGGAGGAACACGACTGAAGTCGCCGGCGTTAACGAGCCCCCGTCGATTCTACGAGGGTCTTAATCGATGGATTGGAATGAAGTGAACAGACAGTCGGCTTGTCGAAGAGGTGAGAGTGGGATGAAGGGATGAAGCACCACCCGTCAGGTGGGGGTGTCAGATTTAGTTTAATGGAAAGATGAGTAATTAATGCAGCTGAACCTTTAAGTGTTTGTTAGCGTACCTGAGGAGCTCTTGTCCTTCATGGGGGTCATGTATCCGTCCTCGTCCGTGTCCCCTCTGGAAACCCTGTCCCCCAGGAAGATGGTGGGGTCGGCGCTGTACCTCTGGCCCCCGCTGTCTTCCCCCCCAGCCTGGCTCAGGCTCTTCTTATGCAGGCTGCCGTTGCAGCGCTGGTCCTCCCGGCCCGACACCTGCCCGCCTGTCGCCTCCTGGTTGGCACAGGCTTGGGCCCCCGCCACGTTAGCCTCCGCGGGGTTCGGACCTCCGTCTCTGTAGCCAAACTGGTTCTAAAGTCGATGAAATGTGACACGGAAAATGTAATTAATCGACTGAGAACTAAATGAACACTTTACTGTTTAAAAGGCTGAAATAACTGAGAGGGAAACGAAACCTGTTGTTGTGTAAATGCCAACAACAATCACGTCTGAGCGAGTGTTCTGTCGCCCGCGGCAGCGCAAGCGCGACTTGTGACCCCGCGCAGCTGCCGGTTGAGGAGTAAAATTCCTCCATAAAAGTTCTGCCGGTGGAGTCATCCACCTTCGGGGACTGTGGAGGGCAGCTACAACTAAAACACCTGGACCTCCACACACGAAAAAAAAAAACACAAGAAAATATAAAACATGAGTTGTGAGGCGAAGGGCTTCTCGCGGCGCCGTGTTAGCTCGCCGCGGGCTGTTTAACCCCGGCCGACTCCTCTGCACCGCGGCGCAGCGCTGCAGCGGCAATTACAGGAAGCAGCGCTACAAAAACAACAGGAACGTCCAGGGGTTATGTCTGTCCACCCACTGTCTTCTCTCCATCGCAATCAACTTCCTCCTCCTCCTCCTAACTTCTCTGTTCATCCCGTCTTCAAAGCCGGTCGTTATCCGCTCGGATTAGACGAACCGTCTGCGGCGGCGCGACCGTGCACATGAGACAACCGAGATGGAGTTCAACAATGAATTTGATTCCTCGTCTGAATTCATTTACATCTCTTAGCATGATTTTGGGTTTGTTCAGGTGGTGGTGGGGGTGTTGGGGGGGGGGGAGCTGCGGTGCAGCAGCGTCCTGCAGAGCAAACACCACAAGCCTGCAATCATTGGCTATTAGCAAACCGCCGCAGCATCTTAAAGCATGTGTTATTTGCCAGCGGTGTTGTGAGTAATGAAACCGGGGGCCTCGGGGGGGCCGAGCGCATAAAGAGACCGGGTTTACACAAGGGGGTGGAAGTGATGGAGGGGGGCTATTAGCAGCGGGAAGTCATCAGGGTATTCGCTGCTCTTAACCACCTTGAGCATTTATAGAGGACAGTTTGAATAGAAGAATAAAAGAAGTGTTCTCACTCTGTTCGAGTCCACGCGAGGCCTCGTCGTGTACGACGGCGGCGTCACGTTGAACCCCCGAGGCACCAGGTACTCGTCGGCGTCCATCAGGTCGTCCAGGTCCTCCTCGTCCAGGAGGCTCTGGAAGAACTTGCTGTCGTTGGGGCTGGGCAGCTTCATCCGGTCGTCTCCCTGAAGTCACAATTTCCCCCCCAACAAGATATCACATTTTTTTCTTCCAGACGCTTGTTTGTGTAGATGCACAGGACTATTATCAGGGGAGGCGGACATACTTGGATGACCAGGTATCTCTGCGGGTCACGGGCCATTCTGCAGAACTCGGCAGCCAGCTCCTTGAACTTCGGCCTGCTGTCTGCATCAATCATCCAGCCTGGGGGAGGCGAAAGTTGGAGCGGGGAGAGGATGAAAGTGGACAAAGGAGAGGTTAGCCTGCACGGACGGAGGGATAATGAAGAGATGCTCCAGTGTGTAGAAGTGCGTCCTCTCTCCTCTTGCACGACGGAGTAAACACATACAGTGATCAACCTTTAGCAGACTTGTTTAACAAACTGTTGACTTCTCTGATTTCAGAGCTCCATCGTCTGTCGAACCACAGAAACGTGTCTGACTCTTGTATTGTTTGCATGCACTACTGCTTCCAGATAACATGTACACTCTACTGTATTTCTTCTTAACTATTAGTTCCAGGCCAGGCAACAAACCCCCCGGAGGTTGGAGTGCAACGCCAGGTGGTGTGTCAGCTCCGATTAGACGGCACGCAAACCGATTCCTCTGCGTGCAACTTTCTCTACAACGGCGATGCTCAAGTGCCCTCGAGCAATCCCGGATCGACGCCAGGTGGATCTGATATCATGTTAAAGAGCGACAAGGATACGGCAGGCCTGAACACGTGGAGGGATGTGAAGGGAGGATTCCTCCAGGCACAGGAGGACGTTTCCTCTTCACAGACTCCTGCACGCCTTTCAATTCCTTTTACTTTAACTCAGTTGCATGTATGAATGGATGCAAATTGCCGTCAGAGGGCAGTGACTCTGCACAGATTGCAGGTTTAGTTCAATTCAAGGTAACGTGGAAAGATGCAGCCGATCAACGCGTCGCCGCAGCCTCCATCAAATCAGCCTCTGAGGTTTCCTGCTTCTAAAAGCCGACTGCGGTCGACTCTCGCAGTCATTACGGTCGTCTGTCTTCGCTCTCTTCATCTAATTGTCCCTCCTCGTCGCCCACTCAGACACATTACCTGGATTACCTCGGCAATCAGACTCCATTTGATCTGTGACGGTGTTTTCTGACCGACGCCGTCTCGCTCATCTCGTGTGGGAAATAAAACACATGTTCCCCCCGTGATTTGTTACACGTAAGAAATAAATGAGAAGCGTTGAGTAATTCGCCGCCTCCTAAGTGCGGGAGTGACCTCTGCATTCAGAGCAGAATGTGTCTAGACGTATTTTACATCAAATTAATGTTGTGCTCCTCCAGGGAGGAGGGAAATAATCATTTGGCATTGTTATTAGGCTAAATGGCTGCAGGGCTTCATTGTTGCTGCTGCGCTGTCAGAAGCCATCGGCGCTTTTTCCTCCGTTGGAAAGAAACTATTAGATATCTCTGACATTTCGATTGGATTAACATTTCTGTCAGGGGAATGTGTTTTTCATATCAAACTCCAGAGCTGGATCACATCATTGTCTCGCCGCCGCCGCGTGCACGTCGATAGCGTTACCCCCGCATCGCTTTACGAAACAAAAAGTCGGCGGAGGGAAAGTTCCTGTGAGGTAGTTTTCAGCCGACGGCGGAACACAGGAAGTGACAGAGGGAAGTCGCTCCGCCATCGCAGGGTGGAGCGATTACCAGACTGCTGCAGGGGAGGGGCGGCCAAACTGTCGATAGCTGGCAGAGCTTAAATCACAGTTTGGCTCCGCCGCCTGGATCTCGTCCTGGAAATATGGACGGGCAGATCCCTCTGAAGCCATGTACATCCTCCCCGGTGCTCCGCGTCCAGCCAGAGAAGGAGCGCAGCATGGGAGAGACATTTCGGGGCGAATTATGGGTTTTGGATGAGTTATTCTGGCCGGGGTACGGCGGGAGGACGGAGGTGTGGCCGTCCAGATGGGCGGCGGCCACGGACCAGGTTGTGGGCAGAGTCCCCGGCGGGGACGGGGCCTGCCATGTGGCAGAACACGGACGTGGTATTTAATCAAAGTTTTAATCTTTTCTACATACAGAGCAACTTGCCGTCCAGGCTTTTTATTACAACTCCTCTGTGACAACTGCAACTTTTTAATGGAGCGTTGTTGTGAGCTGCTGTGGAGATCAGGGACTGTATATAAAACCGGATTTACTTCCTTCATCTGTGCAGCAATGAAGCCGGATTATCAGGCTGCTTTCTAGATGTGTGTGTTTGTTTCCTCACATTTGACCATGACCATGTAGACGTCGATGGTGCAGATGGGCGGCTGCGGCAGCCGCTCCCCTTTCTCCAGGATGTCCGGGATCTCCCTCGTGGTGATCCCGTCGTACGGTTTGCCTCCGAACGTCATCAGCTCCCAGATGGTCACTCCTGAGGGGGAAGCGATGGGGAGACGAGGAGCGCGTTAGACGTGCACAACGAGATGAAGAACGCTTCGTGTTCCACGTGATAC
>CAAKHC010007117.1:17767-29754 GCA_901007825.1 Macroramphosus scolopax
GATCCACTGTAGAAAAGGAGGAGACAGAGAGAAAGAGAAAGAAAGAAGAGGAGAAAAAGAAACCATCACTGGAGTCAGTCACATGCTGAACATTTCTTCCATCGATATGACACCTTCATTGGAGCCCTGCTGGGGTCACGGCTGGGTCGATGCTTCGAACCGCATGTCAGCCACTTTAACACGGAGAGAGAGCAAAAACATTTCAAATATCGGGGCCAACCACAGCATGGTGGCCCCCCAGGAACGCAACCAGAGGGCCTTCACATAGGAACAACTAGAATTTGGAAACCATGAGACAAGGGTGCCCTCTATAGCCACAACAGATTGTGATTTATTTTTCTTATCGATTAACCTTTGTTTCATGAAGCTGCATTTGGAGCTGTTCATCTCCAGCGATGCTCCATCATCTCGGCATTCTGAACTCTATGCAACGTAAGGGGCCCATTGTGATGTCAAAGTGCTCCAGTTGAAGCTGACCAAGGCGCCGGCCCGGGCTGCCCTGCTGATCTCTGCTGAGCTACAGGACCTCGAACTGCAGGCTCGAATCTACACATACATATCAGAAACATCAGCCATATCCCACGATCCTGTGATCTGACCTCATCACAGCCTGCCAGGAGATGGTTGACACCTTGAGACTTCCAGTTCAACCGATCATTTTAAAGACTGATCTCTGCAGATGTCAAAGAGTCTGTTTTGAACCCACCTTGTGATGGAATTAACCCAAAGAATGACACATGGATGGACATTTGGTTTTGATTCAGGCCAGCGATGAATACGAACCCTCGAAGATGAGAGACTGGCCGTGAATCTGCTGGGGAGGCGTCTCAATATGCTGATGCTCTGTGATTGACCCTCTTTCTCGCTCTCTTTTCCTCTCGAATTACAGAATCCTGACTGACTTTCCCTGCATCTCAGCATCACTGCTGCTCCTCTTCAGCAAAACTGCATGGCATGACCGAAACCAATTACAAACCCAGGAAACACGGTCAAAGCAAAGGTGGGATTCGATTAGGAAAAGTGCAAGAGAGAAGGGAAGGATTTCATGAGCACCGTAGACCAGGGTTTCTTTTTTCCACCTAGGAATGTCAATGCAAAGTTGCATCATCGTCATCCAAGCTACCTTCCCCCCCACCCCACCCCCCAAACAGGCTACTAATATGTGCAAAACAGCATCTCCTGCAGCAAATCGCTCTCTCAGAAGGCTTGATGGATGAGGAGTTGTTACCCCCCACTCGGAGGGAGAGAGGGAGGGGGAAGGATATTCTGCACAACGTACACTCGATACCTCTGGGGATGTGGGGCGGAACATAGAGGCTACAGTACATAAAGAAAGCAGGTATTCAGCAGGAGCGGGAGAGCATCTTTGAGAAACTATTCTAGGGACAAAAAATGGCAACGATTGCAAATTAGAAATGCATTTTTATAGCATTGTTTACCAGCATGAATATTCTGCATGACGTCTGCAAGCCATTCTGATCTCCCCCATGAATAACAGGGCTAGAAATTGAGAAATTAAATGTGAAAATTGAATTATGTTGTATGCAAAAGAATTAAAAATGTAGAATTATGTTAAAATATTATCTCAATTTTGTTTTTAATGATATGACATGAATAACTAAAAAAAAATGGATGCAACATCTACCCATTTTCAAAAGAAACTGTAGGTATCCCCCACGTCCACCCCCACTCCCTGAAATCCTACAAACATCCGACAGTATACTTCCTGCTACTATAAGTTCTCTCACCTGGCTGGTACTTCTTTTCTTCTTTCTTTCTTTCCTCTTCTCTTTCTTCTTCCGCTTGCAGTCTTTCACCACGACCCCGATACTCCCTCCGATGGCAGCTGTGTATTTGTTTCACAATTTGGCCCCGAGACTATCAGAGTGAGGTTGAACTGAGCTGTGCTGTCCACTCCGAGACGTCACTCCCTTCTGCACTATGGTTTCCAGTAGATTTTTACTTAACCATGACATCATCCTCTGCATCAATCTCGCTCCATATTTCTTCTTCACGCTCTGCAGGCTGGGTCACGGGTACGGCAGGAGGTGGTGCAGAGGGATGACAGCAGGATGGTCTGGTTACTTCTTTAGGTGTGACGGTACGAGACGGCTGCCTCATCCGTTAGCTTAGATAAGGAAGCTCATGAAGGTCATTTCCTCCTTTGTTTTTTAGGGTTCCTTCAGTTAGGGAGAGCCTGATGATGATCATGTGTTCCTTCTGTGTTTGTATATGAACACTTGGTCGGGTGTTAGCACAGTCGGGATGGAAACAAGCGTCGAGTCACCCCGACAACTGTGTGTATTCTAACCCTCAGCATGATGTTTTTTCACACCCTAACCCTTTATTTTTTGCCTAACCTTAACCAAACTTAACCATAGCTTTAGAATAAATATATTAAATAATTTTTTACTGTGTACTGAGTCGTTCCAATCAAAAGTAGCTTGTACAAAACAAATGCTGACCGTTGCAGTTCGTCCTCAGTGCAAACAATCGCTCGTGGTTGCACATCAGAACGGATCAGCTGTCTGCAGCACTGCAGACGTCAGTCAGGTGACTGAACATCGATAGCTGACGATGAAAGGGCACCCGGTGCTTAGGAAAGTGACGCCAAGGGTCCTTGACCAAACATCCGTGAGTGACGAGTTGGGAGTGAGAACGTGTTGCCGAGGTAGCTTCCGGATGCTGATTGGCTCGTGCTGATTTGTTGTGCATCGAGGTGACTCAACGGTTCATCACACGGGGTCCAGAGATGTATCATGTTTTTGTTTTTTTTCATTGTGAATCTTCACACTACTCTCTGAATCATACTGGGGGAGTGTTAACAAATGTCAGGGAGCACATCAATTGAAAACAGCGCCTATCTCAGGAATATACAACTGTAACATTAATCTGAGAGGTGGAATATTTTGATATTATGATGCTGCAGTATTTTTTTCTCCAAATTGCTACTTGAAGCCTTGAAGTAGATATCTCTGTTTGTTAGGTCTGAACTTTGTCCGGCCGTCCTTCCACACTGACTCGATGTTAGTAGGACGTGTGATGAGATCAATTTGTCTTCCTAAAGCTTCAGAATTGTTCAAATTAAGGATGTACCGTGTCCTGTACTGCAGGTGCACCGAGGTGAAGGCCACTTCTTTCATTTCCAGTATTTCGTTGGTTATATTGTTTTCAACATTTAGATGACTTGCTGTATATTCACTCTAGATTTTATATTTTAATGATGAAATTGTGATTAGCAAAGCTTCTATAGATGCTTTTATATTCTAGCATGCAGGAAACAAACAGTGAGCCTATACACATTCACAACTGTTTGGCTGTGAAAGCTTTTGGTTACGTGTTTTGCGATTGATCAGTCAGGAGACGGATTATAGGACATCTGAGGAAGTGGAGCCTCGTGTTGACCAGGCCGGGGTTCGGCTGACGATGGCCCAGAGGGATTCGAGAGAAATTCTGTGAATTGCCACCTGAAACCCGCTATGGGTTTTCCAAACAAAATGTAACGTAGCACCGACAGGTTACTGCATCGATGTTGTACTCGTTCTTAAAATTGATAACTGGGGAGACGTGAATGGAAAGAAAAGAACAAGAACATCCGACTTTAAAATGCTAGTGTGGGATAAGTTGCAGAGCATGCTGGGTAATGTAAGTCCTACACCTGATGGTGTTTGTCAGTAGATGAAATCCATGCAACACAGGTCTTCTTTAGATGATGACGGGGTTATTGTCTCCACCGTCACAAAGCTCCTGTGGAGCCGCAGAGGACAGACTGTAACTCTGATTTGCCTCTTTAAGATGTTTTTGTTTGGTCATTCTAAAACACTTTGAATTTGTGGGTTCGTGGTCTGTTGTGATGAAGATTTATCCTGTTAGAAAATCTTTCAGCACTGAGTTTGTCTCAGATGTCTTGATTGGTCTTCAGATGTATAAGAAGGAAACGTGTTCTGGATTCATGGCCTTGCATGTGGATCTGCATGCGGTTTCCTAACAATGAGATTAGAAATTGTTTCAGAAAGAATGAGAGAGAATGAAGGAGGTAGGAGGAGGCATGTTACTCGAGAAGATGGAAGATAGAGACAAAGTTGTGGTTGTGTGGTAGATTAGAAAGTTGGATTATTCCATTGCACTTTAGTGGCAACAGATCAATAATGGTAAAACCTGTTGTTCAGGAAATCTGCTCTGTGTGTGCATGTTAGTAGACGCTTCTATCTGTTGGTGTAAAAGTGTTGAGTGTAATCGAAGTTGCACGCTATGCAGACTGAGCTGAGCCGCGTCCCTGTGAGAAGACAAGACCCAAACAATAACCAAAAAATCAGGACAAGGTGCAAACTGTCAGACTCAAAACCTTTTTCTTTTTTTTTTTATCTTGGATGGAGTTTTGAAGTACGTGTATTTCTGGTGGGTAAATGGGGATTACTACAGGATTAGAACTTCATGGGTGTTGTTCATCTCGTCATCCCTGTCAGTGATGTCAGAGCAGAGTTTTTATTCTCCTACAACCTAAGCAGATAGTTTTAATGTTGTTAGATGGGTAGCATATGCAAACATTTGAAGCCATGTAGAGTAGCAGCTTACTGCCTGGTGGAGTTACCATCAATTTAAACATACACACCTAAACTCAAGTTAAGATATCAAATTTCATTTTTAAACTTTTGGTGAAATTTTACATTTTCTGACTTTGGGCTCGCTAACAAGAAAATCCAGACAGTAGGCTAGCGGAGCAGAGCAAACCAAGGTTACCTAGTTATATCTAACAGACGACCACTCAAGGAGGGAGTCCACATAAATCCATCTCAAAGTTAAAGCGTTAAAGTTTAGTAAATTGACCTTAAGGTCATATTATTTGGCCTTGCTAGCACTAGCCTAGCTCTAACCTGTACCCTCTGGATGTTAGCCTTGCTAGCACTAGCCTAGCTCTAACCTGCACCCTCTGGATGTTAGCCTTGCTAGCACTAGCCTAGCTCTAACCTGTACCCTCTGGATGTTAGCCTTGCTA
Source organism: Macroramphosus scolopax (assembly GCA_901007825.1). Taxonomy (NCBI): domain Eukaryota; kingdom Metazoa; phylum Chordata; class Actinopteri; order Syngnathiformes; family Centriscidae; genus Macroramphosus; species Macroramphosus scolopax. Next base: position 22,764 of record CAAKHC010007117.1, read on the forward strand.
GCACTAGCCTAGCTCTAACCTGTACCCTCTGGATGTTAGCCTTGCTAGCACTAGCCTAGCTCTAACCTGTAGCCTCTGGATGACTTGTTAGGCATATTAAGTCTTCCGAAAAGCTAGTTAGCTATGGAGGCTTGCTAGTTAGCTAGCCTAAAGTCTAAATGTGAATCTTTTCAAAAGGCTAACAAATGGACCTTCACTAAACATCAGCTAGCCTGTTTTGTTAGCTAGCCCTTCTAGCCTACATGGTATGGAAACATGATTATTTGGCCTAAAATTCTAAATATTATCTTGTGGACCTCTGGAAAGCTAATAAAAAGACCTTTAGTAGATATTGAATTGTTTAGTTTCCTATGTCGAAGCTCTGGTATATTTTCTGGAAAAACTAGTCAGCTAAGACTCAGGTCCCTCCAGCTCCTCCTGACGGTCGTGGGGATATTGGCGATTGCATGACGATAGGCCTCAATGATCCTGTAGTTTGAGGGATTTACATAATAATCGTTGTTACCATCAGGATTGGAGGCTCCCCAGTTTCAAATCCATGCTGATCCCGTCCTGTCGGTCATGACTTCATCTACAGTTTGGTTTTTCTGGGGCAAAAAAAGGGTAGCATGCCCAAGTCCTGTCCACTGTGTTCTTCCCTACGTTTAAATGATGTTGTTATGTCTATGGCCTGACATATTTTTAAAATAGAGTATTAAAAAATCCTTGTGCACAAGGCACAAGTTGAGTTAAATAATCTTGGCAGCCTACAGTTTCTGGATGAAGCTAATTAGCAGCCATAATTCAGGCCATAATCTTGAGTTCAGATTATTTTTGTCAAACTACTTCGAAGGTCTAGAGAAAGAACGTTTAACACCTGATGACCTCTGATGTGTTTTTCTGTTTGTAGCTAGCAAGTTGGGCTCTAAAACTCCAGTCTGCATTTCTTACAGTGGGCTCACTCTCCTCCTCTTCATCCCACGCTCCTTACCTCTCCTCTTTCTCTCTCTTCTCTCCTCCTTTTCATCCCATGCTCCTAACCTCTCCTCTCCCTTCTTTCCTCCTCCTTCGCCTCGTCACTCAGTAAGTTTGAGGAAGAAGCTTCTTTTTGCATCCCCTTGTTCTCGTGTTTTTCAATCCTTTTATGTTTATTTACTTTTGGGAGATGAAATCTAAATGCATGTGTGGGAAACTTAAAATAATGACTTCAATTTAATTGCGAATGGTCGCTGTGATGGGAAGCCTCTCCCATGTCTGAAAAAAAGCAATGGCTCTCATCCTCTTCTTCTTTTCTCTGTCATGACGGGGCACACTTAGAAGATGCAGTGTGGGACATAAAACAAAATAGTCATTCAATATCAGTAAATCACTTTCATGGTTTCCTTTCTTACTACAGTTCTGGCATGGATATGTCACTTTTCAGCGAACAGCAGAGTGTTACATCGTCACTCTCTCGTAGCAAAACAGACTCAGTTTCATGAGTCTGATCGTAGTTTTCCACAAGCTTCCCAGCACAGCTGTCAAAGTTTGGGTGCTTGTTCGGGAAGTCAACAGTTTATCATTTTTATGTGGCACTATTTCAGAACATTTGCTAACAATATAATTATCTCGTAGGACATTTCACTGACGGCCGGTTGCTGCCGTGGAAAACTTTCTTTATTCATTGTCGTACCAGCTCTTTCCCATCACGTGCCTTTCAACCTGCCTATTGAGCATGTTCCTTTCATTTATGGTTTAGCTTTTTACGTTGTTATCGGTCTTATTTTGTGCCCATTTTGCAGTGCCTTCTTGTACTCCTCTTCCAAGTGTAGCTAGCTGTTGCAGATTTTGAGAACTGAAAAACACACTTTGCTCCTGTCCTGATGTAGCTATTTACTGCATTTAATAGGGTGTCATATCACTTTTGATGAAGAGTGGATTGGTCAATTATTTGGTTGATTGTTCAACAGCAGGGATGGATGAGTGGTATGTCTCAACAGGGAAGAGGCAGAGGAAAAAAGAAAGGATGACAGAGAAAGAAAGACGAGGGGCTTCCCTCCATCATTGAAGGGGTTTATGCTATAAAGACTGATTCTGAATATGATTTTATCGTCACAACACTGGAAAGAAAAAAAATAAATTGAAAAGAATGAAGAACTGTATAAAATGTATTTCAATGGAATGTTTATTATTTACCTTTTATATTTTTGAAACATGTAAAGAAGAAAAAAAAACTGTAATAATTCAACAGCATTTGTGAAAAAGAGACTTATAAAAAAACAGTTCTGTTGTTAAAACGGTTTGACTGTGAATGCTGATTTACCTAAGCAACTCTTCTCCTTTACTGATAGGATAAATAAAAAATCAAATGAATAATAATGAAAATAAAATCAAAAAGCAAACAAAATCAGTTTGAAGAAAAAATTCTCAAAAAAGCAAATAAAAACATTAAAAGCTTATTTCAAAATTTTCCACTTGGGTCCTGTGACTTTCTTTGTTTCCGTTTGATTGTTATTCATTTACACACTCGACACATTTCACAGTGAAGTCACACTACAGTTTGACTCCTGTCCTGCAGCGCCCTCTAGTGGACACACACACACACACACAGGCCGTTTGACTTATTTCAACCTTCATTTACTTGAACAACAAAAACAACAATAACAGTAATATGTTGATCTGTGTAAGAAAGACGACAGGATGAGACAGGACGTCCAGCTGACCATCACAGAACTAGTAGAGAGGACGTGACGACGCAATCCAAGGCCGGGTCTCTCTGGTTCTGGGGATGAGGGTGATTCAACACACCATGATAAATGAATTACCAACGGACATGTAATGTTAGAGCACAGATTTCTGCCAAGGCCAGTGGATAGTAGACAGCCCTCAGTACCACATGACTATAAACTTTTAATACTTGTATTTTAATACTATGTTTAGTCTTTGAGGTTAGCTTAAGGCACACAAACAAATGGTTATGGAAAGATTGTATTTGGGGTTAAAACACACATTTCTCGGGGTCATGCATGACAACACTGACAGGACGGCTCAGCAGCTGCTCTGACTTGTAAATGCTGCATTTATACAACACCAGTCCACCTTAACTGTTATCAAAGCACTTCACCATGTTGACTCTTTCACACCCGTCGTCACACACTTTGTGGCTCTTATGTGAGGTGCCAAGCTGATAACACATTCACACACATTAATACACTGATCACATATCAGGAGCTGTGAGGGGTTCGGTGTCTTGTTCAAGGACTCTGTAACCCTCCACTCTGCCTCCTGAGCCGTCCGTACATAGTCTGGTCATCATGAGAACAGATTTCCATCGGAGCTGATGGAGAGCCTGATGCCTCCCATCCAGACGCCATCGGTACCTTGTCCATCGGTGTTAGACAACAATGCTTGTAAGTACTTGACAGGCTGGGATGACAACGGCATGGCGCTCCTCTCTCCATTTGTTGGGTTGGATGCCTGACTAGTCATCCAAGACATCACCGATTACATTTGTTCATCCTGAGGATTTTCTGGTGTGGAGACAAGTATTAAAAATAAAGCAGTTTTTTTTTACCAGTTGATATAGAATGTCCTTAGTGATCAATAAATGTGACCAGACCTTTATATTCTAAAGGTCTAATAAATGTTATTTGTGTGCCTGATGCTTTCTTAGTGCTACTACACAGACCTCCCTTTTAGAAAGGGATTTCCCATCATCATTGGCCCATGCTGCAGCTCTGATTGGATTTGTGATGTCACGTCGGCCAATTCCTGATTTAGAGCAGTGATTTAAGATGAGCAGTGATGCTTATGAAAGTTAACTTGGTGGATGATATTTGGTTATTGTGGAACTTGTTCCATTCTACCTATTATTATCATTAAATTGTTTCTTGATGAGGCAGGATCGTTTAAATAAAACTGTCCATGGAGTAATTGTTGTTTCTAAATCTCACCACACGGGGCCGCTGTTCAACCAGTAATCACAGAACTGAGAACAGACTAATAGCAGGATGCCTCTGTCATGTCCTCAGGGGAAGTTATGACAGTTACATCTAAAGCCCTTCTTGGATTACAACTGCTCCCATTCCAAACCACTTTCAGGAGGGGGGGGGGGGGTGTAAAGAGTAGACCCATGTTTCCAAGTTTGAGCTTGAGGTCCTCCAAGTACTGATGTTGTACACCGTGCACATTGTAAAGCCACTTCGCAGCATTTTAAATTGGGACTTTGGGATTTATAAATAAACTTGACCTGACTTGACTTGAGAGCAACATCCCTCCTTCGAGTTCTGTCTGTCAGGTTGATACACGTCGTTACTGATCGTAGTGTGTCTGCCTACATTTCATGGAAATGCTAAATTGTGCAATTTCAAGTTGAGATTTGTTTACCCAACTTAATGTTCCAATACAGGAACTAACCCTGTGACATGAGCACCATGTCTTCATTCAGGTGTTGCGATGCTGCAGTCCACTCTGGATTTACTGTATATAAAACCGTTCTCTGCAGAAATAGTTTCAGTCGACCACCAAACACCAAGTTGCTATTATTCATATCAACCGTCCTGTCCTGGTGTTTCTCCAAAGGTCAGTGTCTCCTGACACTGAAGGATGTTTGGTCAGTCAACTCTGTGTGAGTTCCGATCCGATGGATGTCCGATCGATCCGAGTCAGAGTCAGAGTGACTCTTGAAGTGGACCTACATGTATGCTGGGTGACTCTCCATCCCTGGGATGTGGGATCGTCTTCACTGGATCATCTCCCACAACAAAAGACTCTTACATTCACAGACGGGCTTCTCATCATCTAATGTTTGTCTCCTTCTGTTCAACCTGATCATAACAACACTAGTGAAGCACCGACTGACTGCAAACACTGATGGTGAAACTGGTTTGTTACTTCATAGTTCAACTGACAAACACTCAGATGATATCAGAGTTGTTTGATCTTACATTGACACAGTGAACAAGCACGTCGTCTCTCTAACAGACGTGCCGACATGCTCAAAGACCTCGAACCAGGTCAGGTACTGATCGATAACATGATTACATCACGCCCTCAAATAGGAGCCAGACGGGTTTGATTTGATTTGGGACGGGCAAACATCTTCTCTTAGTTTGATGCAGGTAAGATCAATGATAACTGACCTGGATGTTCATCTCCAGCTGCAGTACCAGTCTGTATATACCAGAATCTATAATATAACACAAGGCATTAGATTACTACATATCATGTAGAAGCTGTTATTATTCACAATAATCCAGCTGTTAATGTAATACGTGTACAAAACATTGAACAGCACTTAAACAACAATGTTACAGAGAATGAAAACAATCACAGTAAATGACATTAGTTGTAAATCTGGTCCTTCATGTTGTTGAAGCTCTGGCAGGATCACCAACCTGCCAGGTCTCCTGATGCTTTAATAACTCCGTCAGATCGTCTCAGTAAGTGTTGACATGTTGTTGGCAGGTGTTGTATCAAACACAAAGTGTCTCTGTGACATCACCAGTAATGAGGGATGGTTGAGCTGCTCAGAGACTGTTTAGATGAGTTGTGAAACCTCTAAACATTTCATAAACAGTTTCAGCAGTTTGAACCTTTATAACCGTCCATGTTGGATAATCCCATGTTGTTTGTGTTTGACTGACCCTGGTGGATCAAGACAAACACTGATTTATATGAAGGGAGTTTCTTTGTTTGTAGAAGATATCGATGATGTGAGTCAGCGACATCGGCAGACAGCGCCGCCGCAGCCCGGAGTCACCGGGGCAGAGCATGTTGAACCCTCTGCACTTCCACTGGAATCGATTATATTGTATAATACCTCTTTTCTACAGTCACCTGTCTGCTTGTTCCAACCCATCCATCCACCGCAGGTCCCTGCAGGGGCCCGACGCCCCCCAGCAACATGTGCTGCTCAGAATCAAACAGCCAACTGAATATTATTCTAACAATCTGCAGATTCCTTGCAGATGTCGTATCTGTATGATCAGTTGTTCCGCTGCCTCAGATCACGTCGGTCTGTGTGTGATCAGTAGACGTGTCTGTACAGTCCTGGTGATCTATCAGCTCTGCTTGTGTTGTTCACACCCTGTTTGTGTTGCCAGTATCTCTCTGACCTGATTACCTTTATGGCCTGTTTGCCTCCACTGTGTTCTTGTTCCATGTACCCGCCTGCAGGTTTTATTGGGGTTAGATTCTATTGCTCGTCATATCTGTACTGATGTGGACGTCTCAGTGTAGCAACACCATGTTGTTGTTATTGGGGCCGAGCACCAACTCTGGAATGAACGGCGGCTTTAACGCGCTCAAACACTCGTGAATCTCTGCAGACGCGTCGTGAATATATTAATAATATAGAAGTGTTTTATGAGTTCGGTACATGAGTGTTAGAGAATGTCTCTGTAGCTCATCTGGAAGATTTAAAAACAACAGTTGGTTTCACCTGGACACACGAAACTCGGTGTTCATGTTTATCATTTCAAGGCTGAAGCCAGCAGGACGGCGGCCATGTTGGTTTACAGGTGGTGTTTCTGGTGATTTCCAGGGGTCGTAGTTGAACTCAGGGGCTTCATATTGGAGGATGTAGTGTGTCTTCGTTGCACAGGGCCGAAGGGCGGGGCTGCGAAGGGGCGGGGCTGCGAAGGGGCGGGGCTGCACATTGTGTGATGTCACCATGAGTTCCGTCTATAGTTCTATTAACACTAAGATCCATCATTCTTCTGCTTTGTCTCCTGTTATGTTTAGTTACATGTTTTAAATAAAGGTGTCTTACATAATGTTGTCTTCCTCTCTCCTCCTCTTCGTTTTGTTAAACAATCATTAATAATGTCACTACGTCTTCATCGTCTTCCTCTCAGCTTTGTGCTGACTCTCTCTCTCTCTCTCTCTCTCTCTCTCTCTCTCTCTCTCTCTCTCTCTCTCTCTCTCTCTCTCTCTCTCTCTCTCTCTCCTGCAGCGGTAGTGGCACCGTTATCATAGTAATATTGATCATTTTATTATCAGCATGCTTCGGCGAGAGCAAGTTCATTCCTAC
>CAAKHC010007118.1:12659-31274 GCA_901007825.1 Macroramphosus scolopax
GTGGGTGCATAAGGGTATTTTAGGCATTATACTGACTAGACATAAGCACTGTTGCACAATATTGTGTGTGCTCCTGCATGCATAATGCATCTGTGTGTGTGTGAGTGTGTGTGTGTGTGTGTGTGTGTGTCAGTGTGTCTCGGTTTGAATTGTGATGCAGATCACTCTGACTGCCCTTTGAGAGTACTGCCCCTCAGGCCAGGAAGCGGCAGTGAAATATGCTTACTCTGTTAAGCTTTAGAGTGGGCCTATTTGCACACGCACACATGCTAACAAATGCATACAGACTCAGGGTGATGTGAGTCTCACACCTCCGACACGAAAAAAAAAAGTACCTCGTTCTGTATAGACTATGTTCTGTAAACCAATATAAAAATGTTTTAGTTGAGCAACAGAGACCTCTGCTGGCACAAGTGATAATTACAGCACACTGGTGCAATTCTGTTGATAGGACGGCAGGGAGAGTACCGCACTACTTGCAACATTACCTATAGGAAAGAAACAGATGGAGACACAAGATTGGGACATAAAGGAACGGCAACACGTTTCACCTCTGTCTTTTCTCTTACTATGTTCCAAATTTCACCTTCTTTTGGCTTCTGACATGATACCGGTACTACAAACGATTGGGTAGACTGGTGCTGTAAAGCGTCACTCAGGTTTCCCGCCTGGTCACGCCTTGTTACGTCATGCAAGAACAGGGTTCAGGGGTGGATGCAGTAGGTTCTCTTCTTCCTGTCCAAGTCAGCGTGATATCAAAATGATTTTGAGGCGGCAATCCTAAACTAAAGTAATTACATTATGTTGCTTTGACTAATTAAACAAGACGGTTTTCAGACTCTCTTTTTCAAAATGTTTTATTATATTATCTTACAACAACATTTAGATAATTGAATTAATTCATTCTGCAAAAAAGCAACTCATTAATTTCACAGTAATTATCATGAGTTTGAAAGGAAAATCATGCAGTGTGTGCAAGTGAATAAATACATTATGTTTTTAATGTGATTATATCAGCAGCTTAATACCAGAGACGTCAGATAAAAGTATTCAAACATAATGTGTTCTGTGAATACAACAAAATAGATGCATATAACAGTTGATTTTGAAACAGAAAAACAAGAAGAGTTTTGGAAGAAATCATCTTCGAGCTTCAGAGATCAGATCACATTGATATTAAAATGACATTAGTGTCTTCATGTTGATCTCCATCTTTCCTAACACAGAGTCAAGCAATATAAAAACACCTGGCTCTTCTTTTATGCTTGGTTTTATTTTACCTTTAAAAAGCAATATTTCTCCCTGCACAGCTGTCAGGTTTGGATCCGTGTTGGATGAGTCGTGATATAAGAAGGATACAACACATAATCCTCTCTGAATATGAATTATTCTACCAACTGCAGCTCTCGCCCATGTTTCTTGAGTGATTTTTTTTTTTAAAAGTGGGTCTCGCACTCTGGCGTGATCAACCCCCCCGTCTCCTCTCTGTCCTGTTAATCTGCTCACCGGAGGATGACAGAAGAGATACGCGAAGGATGGAAGACGCTGAGGGAAGGAGAGGAGAGCAGAAGAGGCAGCAGATGAACAGGTGGAGACACGGACAGATGGGGAGGGGAGAGAACTGTGTGTGAGCAAGGAAGCAGAAGAAAAGTGTTCATGCTAATTATTTGTCACCTTTAGCCCTGTTGAGGGAGTGAGTTCATACTGCTGCTATGTTAATGTGCCTGAATGTACGCACAGATGTGAGGCTGCCTGCGGTGAATGACATCACAGTTTAAGGAGGTAGATCCTGTCAATCAATCTGTGCTGGTTTGTGTGGGAAGATTCATAATGCAGATGATTCACAGCGAAATATAACAAAAGAGAAGGTAGTTTCTCTCGCTAGTTTCACTCTCCACACACACACTTTGCACACTAAAGACTCTCGGGAGATTCCAGCCCTTCTTCTCTTCCACTGGTCCTTCACTCGTCTCCCTCCCTTTCTTTTTTTTGCCACCACAGTGATTATAGTTTCCCTTACAATCTCTCATCAGCTGCTCTATCTCCCGTTCAATCTGTCTGTGTTCCTCTTTCATCCCTATTTAAGATGCATTCGGCATGTACCAAGTGGGACACGTGTAAAGCAGCTTCGGATCTGTGCGATATGCAGACTATGGCTACGGACTGGTCAGGTTTGGCTCTTTCACTGCGATTGTCACTCTCAGAGTGAACTAAAGAACGACTTCACTGAGAGACCGAATGCATGCTAGTTGTCATTACTTATGTAAGGTGCGGACACGTCTCACCTGCCTGTGGGCGTGAACAGTGATTGTGTGCTGTAGTTGTGCAGCCGCTTGTTTGTCTGTGTGAAGGGTTCGGCGTGTGTGTGTGCGTGTGGGAGTTGAACGGGTAGCTGAGTTCTGCAAAGTCAAAAAAAATCTCAACTCCTGACTGAACATGTCACCTAAATTCCACCTAAATATCTAATCCGTCCCACTGCCGTCTCCCTCCGCTGTGCCTTCCAGTAGCTGCGGGGCTTTGTTAGAATTCTATTGAGCCACAAAATGTCACCTCGCTGGCGAACGAGAGAAAAGGGAGCAAGTGGGTCGGCGCGTTCCCTCGCGTCAATCGACGTGACAGACGAGATGTGTGATAAAAATAACGGACACGCAAACATGCATTCAAAGGGGAAGCGCGAACATACACCCACCCCTTGAAGTCATCTGATGCCAAATGTTCCAATTGATTTCCTGCTTCATTGCTATTCTGTGGCTGTCGCTTTGCATGCTCATGTTTTAATGGATTGTTTATAAAGTTAAGGTTAACAGGGGAGAGTATGTGTCCAGACAGATGGTGCAGAGCTAATGGTGCATTTGGTGCACAATGGAGAGAAACTGACCTTTTCGCTAATGGAATTACAAACTGCCCTCTGATCTGTCGACTACTGCTGTATGTTAGTGTGTGTGTGTGTGTGTGTGTGTGTGAGGGAGACAGGTTTCTCTGATGCCGAAAGGAGGAGTTATTAAAGCGCACAGTGTGTGTCGTGTGTTTAAGCATCTGTTTTTTCGTGGTCGTCAAGGTCTTGCGATGTTTGGACACGACTGACAAAATGCTGACTGTTTAAGAATGTGACCTTTGGTGTCACGGGTGAGATTCAAAGGGAGTCAGCAAGGGTCACTATATGACCAGCTGGGAGCCGCGTTATTTGACGTGGAGGGATGAAGTATCAGAAGAGGACATCTGAGCAAAATACAGGACCGCAGCCATGGTTGAATTATAACCAATACGCCATGTTTACTTACACATTATTACATTTGTTGATAATATGATATGATAGTGATATGCTCGGCTGATGTCTTATTTATCATATTAATATAATAATAAAAATGGCAGGTAGCATTTCCCTCATATTGAAACCAATTTATATTACAATTATGTCCCAGGGAAAATGAGATGAATGGCCGGTTAAAGAATTATAATTATCAACATTATAATGGGTCCGCTTGTCGGAGTGGAGAAATTATTGGAACTTCGAAAGTGCTCTTTGCCGTTGAAAAAAAAAATAGCAATCCCAAACATACGTCCGTCTCTAGGAAGTCAGTCATTCGAAAATCAATCACTGCGAACCCGTTATCTTAAATTGAACAAAGGGGATGTACACGCACATTGATAATGGGTTTTATTTCTGCAGTGCTTTGCTTGGTTTTCTTTGGACCTTGCATTGTCATACCGGTGCAGGATACTAAGGCACCCTTGCATTAACAACTGTGACACCGCAGCAGAAGCCGTTAAGAAAGCTTCCCATCATGCACTTGTGTTGCTGTAGGATTGTGCTGCTTCTGTTGCAGACGGCGTCCGTATATCTGACACCATCTTTGTTTTCATTCTATCTTCCTTCCATCACTCTCCTGTTTTTCTGTACCCGTGTTGTAACACATCTCCACACCCCCTTTTGTTCCAGCCGGCTTTGGATGTTATCAACCCATTAAATGGACGTTATCAACTGTCACCGGGAGCATTGATTTGAGGCAGCGCGGCCAATCATTTCAGAGGGATGTTATCACCTCGGTGAGAGACCTCTTCAGAAAACAGGTCGGTCATGCAGGCGCCACCAAAACAAGTTACAGATGTGATCGAGCTGCCAAAGCGAAGGAGGACGTGGCATCAAGTCTACAATATATAATGAAATGAAAGGTGGATGTTGGGGTGGGTGGATGGTCAACAAAACAACTGACTTTGAACTGGCTGATCACTGCGTCGCTGTGTTTGACTTATAAAATCAAAACTATCTCATAACTTATTTTATTTTGAAAAGCAATCTACTTCCTGAACTGTTCATGAATCGAGTGCTGTGAGTGGATCTGGATTACTTACTGTTTTAGGAATTACAGTAATGGTGGATATGCATCTTCTTGATAAGCTCAAAGCATCCATAATGGTTGCTGGTTCATATTGAAACAAGTGTCGTGTGCAAACAGGGTGAATGAAGATGATCTCAGACTTGCAAGAGGATATTTGTTTACGAATTCCAGAGGCTTTTCAAATAAAAAATAGAACGTCAGATTTAGCTGGTTGCCTTAATGTATCGCACACGAATGATCAAAAGAAAATTCAATAAAACCAAGTGCTGTAAATCCACAGTACGATGGGTCATAGAATTCCTTCATAATATCTGACTGCCACGCTCGGTAGTGGGTCGATGTCCCATTTTATGGTGCGAAAGCCTCGGGGGAAAGTAACATTCTATCAGCGCGTTGTAGAAGTGTCAGACGGAGAGGTGACGGAAAATATCTTTCATTTGTCGCACATTTAAAACGATGACATGATGATGATGGAAAAATGTGACCGGTTGCACAAAGGAGGCAACAACCCATTCCAGCTGTTAAAGGAATATTAATCACAAATGTGTCCTTGATGAAGTCTCATTATGGCTTTTACCGAATGCATTTATCCTCTATAAATACTGTAGGTTGCTCCAAATGAATTAGACAGATCTATAAGAATAACCTTGGTATCTGAGATGTCTGTACAGGTGTTATTTTAGTATAAATGTTACTGGATCAGAGAAAATGAAGATTAACGCAGCATTACTGATGAAAAAAAAAAGCCTTCTCCCCCAAACTAAACTTTTCACTTTTAAAGTGAATACATCCCCTTTGGCATTATGCCGTTGCAACTGCATGCAAGATTGATGCTAATGAAGTGAAGCGGAGCAAAGCTAGAGAGGTTTTAGGAGAGGCGGGTGTAGACGGAATCTCCAAATTGGTCATTTGGGTGTCATTTGTGCCATTTAAAAATTCCTCAGGTACCAAAGTATAAGCTGTCAAACTCAGTTAATTTCACTTACTGTGACTATAACATCTAAATACCACCTTAATTAACCCACCTCTTCAAAGTTGCTTAGAACGTCATTGAACTCAGCCTGGTCTAAAGTGTCTTTGTGTATTACTGTTAACATTGAAGCAACAGACGTCTGCAGAGATTCTACATACAACATCTGCCAGGAGCTCGTAGAAATAAGCTAACATGGTATGTGTGAGTGCATCTATACATTATTCATATATTCATTTATGTATGTTATTCATTTTAATTAACACCGCCATTAATTATTTATCGTCAGTTTTCTCGACAAGGTTTTACACCCTGTTTCCATGATCACTGTGTTATCTATCTCCTCTCCTCTCCACGTTCTTTTTTTTCCATTCACATAAAAAGTCGGTATTAATTTGACAGAAGCAAAGTGAAAAAGAGAGCGAGCGAAGAGGAATGCGAGCGTGTTCGTCCGACGTTACCATAGCAACACCGGCGACAGGAGAGTGAACGAACGAACGGGCAGTCATGCGGACACGGGGAGCATAAAAGAGGGAGGGAGCACGGAGACGATTTGGGAGTGGAGAGATGAAAGGTGGAATCACACGGGGTGAGTAAACTTGAAGGTGTTGAAGGGATGGAAGGAGAGAAAGAACAGAACAGTGGGAGCTCAAAGGCAGGCTGAGGATGGGAGAGAGGTGGAGAAGAAGAGGGTGGAAGGAGATGGAGAATGACACAAGAAGAAGATCAAAAGGTGGAAGAAGGAGGAGCTTGTGCAAGAAGGTTGCACGCGGTGTTGACTGGTGGTACTTTGTTTCCAACTTCCTTCATTAACCTGGAACCCGGCTCTGCTCCGGCAGTGACACCCGGAGGTTAAAGATCCCAGCAGCCTCTGATCCCTGGGACACGCCCACTGTTGGTTCACCCACCTGCCGTCCCAGCAGCTTCACTTTACATGAGCGATGTGTTTTATTTCACAATGTTACAGCCAACAGACTGACTATGTGTAATATATTAAAGTAAAAGAATCCCTGAATGCAGCTCCTTCGTGCTCCATTGACTCACTATCCCTGAGTGAAGACCTCCGGAGAGAGAGTGAAGTGGAACCGTAGGTAATACTAGCTCGCGGCTACGGAAGAAAAAAACAGTTCTGTTAAACACCGTATGAAATGATACACAGAATAATATGTGAGGGAGTGCAGAGGAAGAGAAAACACGGAGGGGCAGGAGAGAGAAGTGATAATTGGAGTGAAGAGAGGACGGGTGGAGGGAGGCTGATGGATGGCAGAAAGAGTGAAAGCCAAGGGGAGTGCGGCGGAACAGCAGGGATACGACAGCCGAGTCTTTCATGATGGTTGTAGTGCAGAGATGCGTATTCGGATCACACTGCTGCACTCCAACGCCACTTTACATGCCTCTGTGCCACCTACAGGCTGCACCGAGGGGACGAGATGAGAAGAGCAAAAGAAGGGGGAGAGGAGAGCTTCGGAAGGAGGCGAGGAAGATGACGGACGAGGAGAGGGGAGGTGGGACCAGAGATGAGAGGACACCAGGGAGGTCTGAGGCGGTGGAGAGGTGAAGACACTGGAGCAGTAGAGTAACGACACACCCGCCCCTACACAGTGTGATGCTACTAATTTATATTACAGGACGTATTTCTTACTTCCACAAGACATCCAGACTACATTCACATAGAACACTGAATAGTTGGACCTTATTTATGATCAGAAAGCCTGTCGTCAGGTTGGATGACTGGGCATCGATAGCAGAAGATCTTGTGTTAATCATCTCAGTTCTGTTTAGGCCGTTTACGGTGATGAAACATCGTGGCTTCAGCAGAACACCAGGCACATCAAAGCAAACATTTGCTTCCTGCAAAAACCTTTAATAACAAATTTAAAACAATAAAATACACAACAAATATTTTTTTGCCTGCAGAATAACACATTCAAATTTCCTGATCTGATGCCCAGACCAGCCGGCTTCCAAAACATTACTAATCAATGTTTTGATTCATAAACGTGTCATGTACTCACTAACAGGTAGAACAAACAATCGCGTTGATTTATTAGACGATTTGAAATTGGGTGCAAACATAAAAGTGTTGTATTTGTATGGTTGTTGAGTGTAAATCAAGTTTCTCATCAAGGTTGAGACTTGCTTCACTTGGGGCCAGACAAAACAATGTGTATCTATTAACATAACTTGTGGGAGGTGGGGGCAAAGAGGAAGGGAAAGGAACATCTGGAAGAAGACCAAAAGGGGGCAGCAGTCTGGAGACGTCTGTATTGAGCTGTGATGAATGTGAACCCCAGACTACAACCATCCTCTCTGCCTCTAAGCCTCATCAGAACCTCCACCACATAGTGCTGCTTCCCCCCCTGCCGGGCCGTATCCCTTGTTCAAGGTACCGACTTCAATACAGTCATTACAGACGAACTGCCACAGAGGCAAAAACACAGCATCTGTCTTAGTCGATGGTCTCGTCTTATGTAATTGTCAACATCTGCATTTTCACACTTTGAAGTGTGGCAGAGAAAATGATGTTCCGGGTGTTGATAATTAGATGAAGTACTCTCCGATTCTCTCTATCGCTCACTCTGTCTGCTTTGCATTTGTTCTCTCTGTGTCTCAATCGCATAACACGACTATCTCGGTGCGCTTGCCGCCTGTGTCTCCGCTGCCATTACCCTCTGGCTTCCTCTCATTTTGACAAACTAGGGCATGAAAATAAGCCTCCACGGTGCCAGCAGAATGCTAAATACAGGGCCTCCTTTCTTTGGCTGTGCCTCTTTAATCAACTTCCTCTTATCTCTGCCTTGCATCCCTTGTTTCTCTCTTTTCAGAATGTAATGGAGGAGAAATCTGTATACCGCCGACGTCTTCTCCGATCAACACTCCTCCTCCATCCTCGCTCCGCTCGCTCGTCTTTCCACCGTTGTTTCCATCTCTCTCCCTCGATTACTCTAATTCTCCTCCCTGCCTTGTGTGTAAACTGCTCTGCTGTATATAATTCAGTCCAATTTCCTTATTCTCACCTATCTCTGTCTTTCCGCGCCAGCCTGTTTTCATCCCGGGTCGTAGGAAACCTCTAACAACTCCCACGGAAACTCGATGCTTTCACCCGGCTCCAGAGCTCCGGCTGTTTGAGGCGTGTCATCCCAAACCATGACGTTCCCCTAAACCTGACCTTAAACATACAGCTGAGAAAAATGATTATACCAATAACCCTTTACTCTGTTCTGTGTATTAGCCAATACATCCCCATTGAACGGATGGAGGTCAGACTCCCTGTGACCCCAGCCAACTCCAGGACCGTATTATAGTCAGCATCGGGGACTAAACTCTGGGTGGTGGTGGCGGTGGGGGGGCATGTTTGAGGTGAAACCAATCACTATATTGTATTGTACGTAATATTGATAGTGACATGTATATGGCAGGTATGCATGCCAACTTTCATGCTATTTATCGCTTGTATAGTCGTCCAAGGTCTTCCAATTAGGTTACCATGGTAACGGGTAGAAAAATCAGCAGCTTTTTAAAGAGTTTCTTCTGGAGAATGTCTTAAAACTGACTTGCTCTGATGGTGGATTCTACGTCCATAATAATTTGACATCGACTGTTCGGTACAACGGACGGACGGACTGCGTCGGGAGTTTAAAAGCCGGGATAATGACATGAACTGCAATTTCTCTACGAGCCCTCAGTCTCAATTAGAGAGGATAATTAAAGCCTTCAAGTGGTGTAAAAGTGTGATTTGACTTGATGTCAATCAATCAAAACATTTGTTCGGGGTTTTCTCCGATTAATCGTTGATGTGCGGGGGGTTGATGGAGGACGGCCTCCTGTGTGTGTTAGATCTGAATACGATTATTCAAAAGTGAGAAAGAAAAGGCTGATGGCGTGACAATGATCCCTCCCTCTTCGTCGCTCTGTTACCTCTCCCTCTACCACTGCTCTTGTTCTTAATCGGCCTATTGCCTCCCTCACCTTCATCTCTCTGTGTAAAAGACGTCCTCCCACTCCCCATCAACCCTCTCGCTGACACCCCTTCACTGCCCTCTCTCTTCCTCACACTGGGGTCAAACATCACGCTGGCATTAATCAAAGTGGGTCAGACTAGTCAGTTACATGTCAGGTCAAGGCCTCCCTCTCTTGCTCCCACTTTTGTCTTCCCCTCCGTCTTTCTATTCCTTCAACTCCTCCGCCAGTCTGTGTCCATCTTCTCTTGTGTTATCCTTATCATAATGGAGGGATTAAATAATGCATTAAGCCGAGCTGTACTGCGGATGCCCAACGGATGTCACAGAGTGGCTTAAACGCCGCCTCTATGAAGGAATGTTTTAAAAAAAGGGTAAAGGATATCGGAAATCCCGGAGACACGCGGTCGGTTCGGGAGCTCGGATAAGTCCTGAAGGGCAGGAGACAATTAAGCCCGTGGATTTGATCCCTGTAGCCGACACCCCGACTTGAATAGGAAACAGAGAATGATAGACAAACGGAGGCAGACTTAGAAAAGGGAAGGCAGGAGAGCAGACGGATGCAACAGGTTTCCTTGACACCTGGCGTGATTGTGAATGAGGACGTGGATGATATCAACAACTGGAAACACTGCGGTTCTCTAACTGAAAAGAGGCTTCCAATTGGTTTCCTGTTTGTCCTTCAACAATGAATCACAAGTCACACCTGTATTCATGTAAAATAAGCTCAGTAATGGAACTTTATTCCCTCGTCCTGCCTTGAGAGTTATTGAGTCTAGAACTGACTGAACAAACCTCTGAGACAATATTTCCCTCTCCTGTAACAACAAGCACATGTTCCTTTAACTTGAGTTTCAAACGTGGCGTTAAATTGCCCCTTTTAGTTGTCGAGTGGTATAAACGTCTCATGGGAATTCATGTTAATATTTGATATGTTAATATTTGTTATGCTGTCAGCGAATGAATAATGCAGGGAAGTGAACTGAGGATTGGCACACACTGGGGTTTCCACTGCCGGATCCGTAATGATTGTTCTCTAAAGGCTTTTATTTTTCCCTTTTGGCCGGTGTTACGGGGCTCAGTGTAGCCCCCTAATACCGCTGTTAGCTGCATCACTTACCTGAGCACCTACAAGCAAAAGCCCATTTACTGTCCCGACCTTGTGGAGAGGCAGGTGTAGTCAAATCCTGGTAATCCAGGAGACAAAAGGCAGGTTCTGGAGGACCGAATATTTATCTACCACACTCACAAGAGTCTGTCAAAGACAAACTGAACCCGACACAGGTGGGAGAACACGAGGGCAGGCAGGGAGCCGATTGGCTGAGGACACAAGATAGGACAGAAACATCAAACAATACGAGACGCACAAGGGTGGTACCTTTCAAACTAAAACAGGAAGTAGCTAAATTAGGGCTTCCAAACAGAAACAACAATATGAGACACACAAGGGTGGTACCTTTCAAAATAAAACAGGAAGTAACTAAACTAGGGCTTCCAAACAGAAACAAACAATATGACACACAAAGGTTGGTACATTTCAAAATAAAACAGGAAGTAGCTAAACTTGAGCTTCCAAACAGAAACAAGTATAGTGCAAAAGAAATATATACTCAAAGTAAAAAATAGCAGCATCTGTGACATACAATCAGTAAGTCATACATGTATTTTCAAAGGAAACATTCTTAGTGTTGCATAATCTTCCCCCTCTTTCTCTGCTCATATACATGAACAGAGGTGGAGTTTGAATGCTGGGACAGATTTTTGCATAAGAGACTCATGCCCAATAGACTCAGGCTTCCCGCATCTACATATGAATGTTACAGCAACACATTTTACTGGAAAGATCAAAGCGCGCCGCAAAACAATATGAGCTTGATTGTTTCACAATTACAATAGCGCACTTCCAATTCTGCATACTTTGTCCTTCATGCTGCAATAGAGGCTAAACAAGTGTGATTAGCATAACAGCATTTGAAAATGCATCATTGTTGCACATGTGTTGCTGAATATCATCAACATTCTGGGACTAAATAGCCAATGGGAGTTTGTTAACCTTATAAATATCCTCACCTGGACCAAGTGTGTAAATTTCAAACAAATGGAGGGTCTGACATTTTCGTCCTGTAAAAGGGTTCACAGACGCATGTGTCAATAGGAGCTGAGCTGTTATACTCACAGCGTGTTTCACATTACTTTCTCTCCTATTTGTAGGTATTGCCTGCTTCCATGACATTAGTTAGACACAGGACGCAAGGTAAATAAAAGAGAAAATTCAGTCCATTTTCAGCAAACAAATCAGGAAGTGAGAAGGCAGTAAAACAGAGCGACCATCACTCTGGGAAGCGACGTATTAATGAAGATTAACAGAGACAATCTGGCAAGGGAGGAGGGAAAACAAGGGAGTATACAAACAGGGTTGACCAGTGGACAAATCAGGGGCAGGTGAGTAACGAACACAGGTGTGGCTGATCAACAGGGAACGAGGACAGGAAGTGACATGACAGGAGATGTTTAGCAAAATAAAAGCACACACAGTTTGCCGATACAAGAACGATGTTACAGGGATTAATGTCATTTTGCTTTTGGATATTCAAATTAAACTACATCAGCCCTACAAACAGAGATGATCTTGGTAGGATAAAAGATTCCGTTTGAAACAAAATTAAAAAGAAAATTCATCACATACACAAGAAACTGCATTATTTTGCTTATCTTCCACTGAAGAACACAAATAGACTGCTGTTATGTAAATTGCAGTTATATAGTTATACAGCTTCTCCCTGCATGTTATACTCAGATAAAGTTTGATAGAACTTCGTCCAATGAGCTTTGAATATCTTTGACCTGGGTGCACGCGGGGCCTCCTGTGTGGACTCAGTAAATAAACCAGCAAAGATTATTTTTAATTATCTCGCTCAAAAACTGATTAGCATATGATTTTTTAATAGTATGGAAGTGGGCTACCAGCATCGCTAATGAAGCAACTTGAGCTCTGACTTGTTTCACTGTTCTGACTCTGATACGATGCGGTTCGGCTGCAAAAACGAAAATTGAGGGAGACAGGGAGAGAAAAGGTTAAATATGCAAATGAATCTACCAAATAAATAAAAACAAGTATTCTCCTGGAGTATAAGGCCTGCTGGTCTGTTTGATGTTTTCAGTCTCTGGAAACCTCAAAACTTGAAAGTATGACGAGACGCTTACACAAGTGCAACTTTAGAACATGATGCTGTATCATTCCTGTAAGTATTTATAGGAATATTAATATATAGATGACTTATTCCCTCACAAACATGCTGCATACCATTAAAAGTAGATCACGTGCAGCCACACGTAACAATAAAAGGCAGCAGAGAAAGTAATAAAATTATATTTAAATGAGATTAAAACTCCAAAAGGGTAAGTAATACATGCATTATTGAAAAAGTTGAATTAATTCTCTCTACATGAAAATGAGAAGCTGATTTGAATATGGATCAATGACAGTAGCAGACTGGTCAGGAGCTGGTCAGAGTTGGAGCCCAGTGTGGTTCAACACACACGAACATCGGTGAGATTAACAATAACTAATTCTTCCCCAATGTTCGACGTGTTAATGAGTTTTTGTGAGAATGTCAGCAATGTATTTCAGTGCACCCGGACTCGGAGCTACTTTAGTATTTCCGTCTGTGTGTACTTGTATCTGTGGACATGGTGAAATACTGTAAAAAAAAACACAATTGGATTTCGCTTTTTTCACAATAAGAGTGACATGACTATGACCTGCTCTTTAAAATTCAAATGTTCCCTTCTCTGTACTAACTTCCATCCAATTAGCAGTTGCTTTATTTATATACTGTATAATGCACATTAACATACTGTATATAAAGCATGTTTATTAATATTTACATTGCTCAATACCTTATCTCAGAAAACATGTTTTGCAGTCAAGTCCCAGAGAAACCTTCATCGTCCTCCGAGTGATTCCGCTATGGATCTGTGCCTCTGTGGCTGCGTCTGCGTGTGTGTGTGTGTGCAACTGTTTATGATTGACAGCTCTGTGCTTGTGGGGTTAGTCCACCACTGAGAGAAGACCACTGGAGACGAGCGGGATTCAGCATGAAAGCAACAAATTACCCACAGTTCTAAGCAGTTTACTAAACTTCTCGGCGCAGCGTCAAGAACACACAAGAAGTACTGCTGTGTTGTGTATTCGCTGTACACGCATGCAGTCTGAGAATAGGAGACATGCTCGCTCTTCACAAGCTGAATGTCAGTGATACTCTGACCCTTAAGGTGCTGTTTGACGTACAGATGCTGTGAGGTCCTGGACATCCACGAAGGAGGTTTGTTTTCAGTTTAGATTGTAAAAACAACTACTAACTGGATACTTCATTCACATTCATCTTGCAAGTTCTGTGCTCCAAATTGCCCCCTAGTTTATTGGAAAATAACACAATAAGCTATTTAAATATGATGCTCTTGGTTTGACTCGTTTTTCATTATGTGTGCACAGTTTTGAACCGATTATTCTAATCTTTAAAATGTACCTTGATATTTTTCCCGAGGCCTCCAGCCTGTGGTGCTAAGGAATTAATTATAACAAAACAAAGCAAACACTGCATGATATCCCTGAGACAGGAAAAGGAACTGAAAATTTGCAAACCGTTAGCCAAATGTTCTCGCTTGAGCCTGAACGCACCATGAAGAGTTGACCATCTCTGGTGAGACATGGGACATCTTACATGTGTAGGAAACACATATGTAGTGTCTTCCCTCTGCAACTCATCCTTCACTTGCCTTTATAAAAAGTATTAGATGCTTATGCTTATATGCCGTCGCTATGGAGATTAAATATAATCAGGAATATTCAATTTTTCTTGTTGTTTATGCACATACGGGGAATCAATGTATACAAGCATTTATTGAAACGTCAGTGTTTGTATAGCTGTTAATGTGATTCGCGAGCATGTGAGCAAATGTATCCCCGTGCACCCAGAACACGAGCGAATCCGTGTATTTGCGTCCGTGTGTATTTGCGGACGTGCGGAATGTGCGCGCGAGCGTCTGTGCGCCCCAGATAAGAGCGAGCGCGGTGTTACCGCCGAATAAAAAGCCCTTTAGAAATCGGCCCCGTGGGAAAAGTGGACACCAGGAGCCAGAGACCCCGAGAAGACATTAAGACTGTAGGAATAATATAACATGAGGATGAATAAAAGAGAACCTTAATAACATTATCTGTGCTCCTGTCACTAAGCTCTCCTCCTCTTGCACACTCTCCCACATGCAAAACGACTGTGGCTTCCACACAATAACTATCTTTGACACCCCAAATCGCTCTCCTTGGCATTTACATGCAACCAGAACCTGAAAGAAATGCTTTACTGGAGCCACGGCAACCAACCGTAGGCTGTTGGTTCAAATGTGTTTTTTCCTGCCCTCACAAGCACCCGATGTGTCAAGTAAAAAAACAAGCCAGGATTAAACATTAACAAGCAAAACGCTGGATTTCCGACTGTGCCGACACACGAGCTGTTGGAATTTCAATTAGGAGAGACACCACAGAACAAGAGGCTCTACGGGTAATTAAAATATCTGTACGGTGTTCACAGCAGACAAAAGGTGAGTGTTCTTTGGGTGATTAGGCCCCGTTGTCACATACAGAAAACACAGGGAGGCTTTAGAATAATCATTGAATGGTCTCACTGTATACGATGCATTATTGTCTAGCTGTGCTTTAAACAAGGCTGGTGGCTTTGCAGCATCGAGGATGTCCTCCATGCACCTCCGACTCATCCCCGTCTCTTCTGGACGATCCTGAAGACTCGACAAAGAAGTTTTCCACTCTTGGACTCCATCATCATCATCATCGTCTAGACCCCGGTGGTATCCATCCTACCTCCTCCTAGGTGTGGTCTCATCTCCAAACTCTTCCCGCCTTACATATTCCAGGTTAACTCCAGTGTCCCCCCCCCCCCTCCTCTGCGCTGTCTTTCATTGGAATCCAATAACAATGTTGGCTCGCAGGCTGATTTGTTTGGCTGACAGGCTGGACGAGGGAACCAAAGAGCCACCAAATATTTGGGTGACTTCTCCTGACTGGCTGAATGGATTCCTGGCTCCGTCGTTAACGACCGGGAGGCTGGCGGATCACCAGATGACGCAGGCTCCTTTGTGGCCGACACAGAGACTCGCTCTCCCCGGGTCCCGCGGTTCTGCCGGGCTCGTGATCCGCCTGTGTCTGGCTCTCCATCGAGTTTACTGAATGAATGAATATTTTTGGCTGGGAGACATAATTGCTCGCAGATTATTTCGCACGCTTACTTGACTGCCTATCTGTCTGACACGACATGTCCCAGTGAATACCGAGTGCTGACAACTCGCAGGTCACGCTTTGCACTTTAAAAGTAATTTTCACTCCACTTCCAACCCTGAAATGAAGTGTGTGAGCTTCTGATAACAGCCTGTTGTTGCAGGTCTGCAAACAAGAAAATACTTCGAACAGCAACATTTGTTCGGTAGGTTAGTCGGCCCGTTTCGCGGAGGGTCGATTCCCTCGTGATAGCAGGACACCTTTTCCCTGCGCCTGCTGATGTAAATGTTCCTGATGGTGCCGTCGATCTTCCATGTGGGTCAACACCACCTGTTGTAGTAGCTGTCCGTCTGATGCGAAGCCGACTTGTGAGCGATGAGTCACACCGCCGACGTGTCATCCTTCACCTTTACGGTGTGATTGCTCGGCCGCTTGGCTGAGCAGACGGAGGTCAGCACCGGGGCTGAAGAGATGCTGTGGAATCAAAGACAAAGGAAGCTTTCTGCTCCACTTTAGACTTTCCTATCCAGAGTTTAGACCCAGCAGGATGTTTACAGCAACATACATGTGTGGATTGGTGCAGGGGGCGGCTGTGGCTCGGGAGGTAATTGGAAGGTTTATCAATCGATCCAGAGCTCCTCAGGAGAACGTGTCGAACCCCTAACGGCTCCTGATTCCTGCGCCATCAGTGTATCGTGTGTCAGCAGCTTGGCACGTCGCATAGCAGCGCCTGCCAACAGTGTGTGAAGGGGGGGAATGTGTTGTAGAGCTTTGAGCGGCAGGTGGACACGTGTAGTCCGTTTACCATCGTGCAATAGTAACTATTCATTTCACTACATGCTCTAAGTTAGTCAGTGTAATTTTTTAATACGGCCTAACTGGAAAATCTTTATTTCTGAAGAACGGCGTCTTTCCCAGCTGGCTGCACGCCTTCCGATTCAGATCGATATCAGGCTTTTGTGGTGTTTCTCTCTCCACCTTTCAGTCAGTGAAGAAAAGGGAGAATGTTTGCAGGGTCTGCAGACGATCGGACTTCAAGAGGTATGAAGGAGGGACGGTTTGTACAGCTGTTTGAGGGACTGTAGGGGCTATAAACCCCCGGGGAGAGGTGGTCAGTCCTTTATTTTTCTTGCATGATAACCCGGCTTTATTATGAGAAAGCTGTTAAAATATAAAAAACTGCAGGGTGTGCGTGCAAAGAAGTTTGTGCTCATACGATGATTCTCGGGTCCGTCGCTGGCAGGGGTCTTCAAAACATATTAGAACTTCATGTGTTTTTATCCGCCCTCAAATCTCTGCCTCACCCCTCAATGGAGGGAGTAAATGTCCCCACACTTGACTCGGAAAGAATAAAATACAACGATTGATCGAGGAGATTATTAGGAGACATTTATTCCTTATCAACACCGAGAGACGGCTGACGGGCTGACGGGTCGACGGTTTGAGTCTTCGCACGAAGCCGTTTTAATTCAAGTCTTTGTATCCCTGAATCCCTGCCTGAAGGAACACAGCGGGCATCCGTCTTTATCAACTGCGTTGGCTTTATTATTCTCCTGTTTATTCCCTCCTTCATCCAAACCCATGCGTTCACCTCCAAGCCTCATTCCTTCACTTTCATCTTTTTTCCTTCTTCCTCCTCTCTTTTCGCCGCATCATTACATTTCATCTCGGAAAAAAACGCCACGCTGACACACGTCACCGGCGACCGAAGCGTGCGAGCCGGACAGATACCAAGAAGTGAGCTGCCAATGAATCCGCTGAATTAAAGCCGAGGGAAGTGGAGGTGTGTTACTCACACTGCAGCCGAAGCCTGTTAGCTCTCACATCTCACAGTGATTTGTTCTCCCCAAATATTATGTCATTTTTTATGGTTCATGATGTCTTTCAGTGTATTTAACAGGTTCCCTCGTTAACGTTGTCTTTGCCGTTTTATGTCAATTCAGCTACTTCCTGTTTTTGTTGCCTCGTCGTTACTTTTTAACAATGTTGTGTCTCCTCCAGATGTTGGCTCACCCCCTCTGCCTACCCTTCTCCTACACCTTCTTAAACGCCCGTGAAATGAATACATCACATTGTCTCCGGACGGAGCGCGGCGGCGACGGATTTCTTGGCAGCACATCAATACGTCTCGTCAGATGGCTGAGCTTTGGCTCTTCTCTCTCCGGGAGTCGTCAACCCCTCTGTGATCTTCCTGCTATCACTCACCCACACAGTCACAGTCGCTTACACGTATCATGCGAGCACACACACACACACACACACACACACACCAAATGTTGTCCTGTTGGCTTCCTCCTGGTCGAGTGTTTGACTGCTGGGTAATGTTCCCGGGCACGTTGGCACGCCGCCCTTTGCATTCAGGCCGGACGGGATTCACCAACATGCGCCGCGAACACGCCAACGCTAATCAGCTAAAGGAAGGCAGAGACAAACATTCATAAGCACTCTGATGTAGACGTTTGAAATAATTGACCGGTGCTGCAGATTATCGTGCGGCGGCCGCCCACAGGCGCTGAAGGCTCCGGGCGTAGAATCTGCAAACAGAAGCCAGCAGTTCCCCGGTTCATCCATGTGTGAAGTGCTGCAGACACCTATGGAGGCAAGACACCGAGAGCCACGGACGGACGTAGCCTCCAACCTCACAGCACAATGTGTAGTGCAGCCAATGTCTAATGAGAAGTAGCTTTAGTACAAGAGAGTGTCAGTGGCTTTACTCCATTTAGGAACAGATGCAGTAAATGCATGTCAGGAAACACCCGAAACGACAGGTTGATGCAATGCACCTTTATTTCTATTTAAATGTTTACCTCAAACGCAAGGTACATTTGTGTTTGAGGTAAATGCACAACAACATATGCAGAGGTATTCTCAGACAGATTCTCTCTCTCTCTCTCTCTCTCTCTCTCTCTCTCTCTCTCTCTCTCTCTCTCTCTCTCTCTCTCTCTCTCTCCTGACAGCCCAGCTCGCGTTAAGCAGTCTGCAGAGATCCGGTGTGAGAGCAGCCAGGCGGAGAGTTAAACGACTGTGGGATTTCACCTGACGTCAGTTAAACTG
>CAAKHC010007118.1:35104-76111 GCA_901007825.1 Macroramphosus scolopax
CAATGTCCATAAGTCAAGTTGAAACTCTACATATGTGACAGTGTTTCTTTAGCTCTTGTGGATGTCCTGACGGGGGGTCCTTACACACCCTATATACCATATCTGTCATGTCTGTGGTGACATCACACCGAGGTGTTGAGAGCCGGCGGGGTGAAAATAATGAGCGATGCCACTCATGTACAGTAACCGTCCACACATCAATGGATGGTGACGGTGTTCTGATGTTAACACCTACACCATCTCTACCAGCCTACTATATCATTTCAACTTTGGGTCTTGGTCAGTGAGTCACATAGGTGTTCGGGGGCTCCAGTGTTGTATGCATCGATCCCCAGCTGTGGGTTCAATACAGCAGCACTCAGCATTCTGCACATCTGTACTGTACATTATGAGCCGCTGGCCCATTGATCCGATGCAGACAGGTAGACAGGACTGGGTGAGTACATCATGTTTAACCAGGCATGAAGGAAATGAACAAGGAGGGAAATCCCCTTTGGGCTCGCCGCCACCCAGTTCAGCCTCGTCATCGATGTGCACTCGATAGTTACCATAACAACCATTTTGGTTGCTCTAGTGTCGTTTCTAGGAACATATTAAAGGTTAGGATTGTATGTAAAGTTCAGAGAAGGACAAAGCAACCGCCACTGTAATTATTCTCATTCTCCAATCTGCACTAATTTTGGTTTCAATCAAACACCAAGTGACATTGCACCAGTTGATTTCTGTTATTCATGTGAAGCTCTTTTTTAAAATCAGTGGAATGCAGTTTGTGTCTGACTAAAGAAGTGCACAGCCTACCTGGATACTTCCTGCCCTCCTGGAAACCATCCATCAGTGTAATTTCTTTGGTTCACTGGGACTCCTCCCCCTCCCCTCCTCTCCATTGTTGCTGCTCTGCAAGCTCTTTCTCCTGATTAACTCTAATATGTTTGCACAAATTACCACTGTAGCGGACAGCCTTCCTGTATAACGTTACAGTTGGTGACCTTTTGATTAACAGGCAAAGTCTCTCTGCTAAACCCACGATGGGAGCCGAGGGTGTATTGTGTGTACTGTGTAATGCGGTCCACATAGAGAAGGCTGATTCTTTGTCTTTGGCAATCGGATTATTTGTCTTTGCAGGGATGTTGACGATGACAATGATGATGTCACCTGCACTGTGTCTCAAACTGGCCTCTGGGGATTCCCAGTTGAGGTTAATCCCTGTGTTTGGGACTAGTGTGTGAGGCACACTGGGATGGGAGAGGTATGGGGGAAAAGGTGAGGAGCACCCCCTCTGGATTTGGAGGGTAGTGCGACAAAGTGTCGCCACTACAGTTCTGAACTGAACCATCCGTTAGTTATGCTGATATAGGCATAGACATCCCATGATGCACTTCTCTCCATCTGCATGCATTCACATCCCAATTGGTGTATTTTGCTAACTCTGCATCTCTCTCTCTCTGGCGAGGTCACCGTTGTGGCGAGGAGGTCGTATGACTCAGCCACATCTTGCTGTTCCACTGTCCGCATGCATCTCCGTACTTCAGATATATTTTATAATAACTTTATCCAATCTGTCTGTATGTTCTGTGCTGTTGGTCCATACAGAACCACACACTTATAATAATAATATAATATCCATCTCATACTCGCAGGTTGTTTCCACTCCCGTGACTTGAGAGTCAAGGTGATAAATGACTGTTTGAATGCGGTCGGACGTTCAGAATTAACACAGTCTGTTCTGTTTTATACCGTTGCCAAAAAGAAAAACACCCCCATCTTCCCCGAGTGCCGTCCACACTCCTAATCCAATCTTTATCCCTGAAACAGGTGGGCATTAGTTGCCGTCGGGGGCGTCTTGAAGCGGAGATTAAAAAATAATAAATTGACGTCTGTAATTAATGTTGGCGCGTCAGAATTGTTGCTCGTCAACACGTCTAATAGCTAAATAACACAACTTGTTCTGAAAGTCCAGATGAATTCTTCCTGTTATCTCCTCACATATTGCGGTTTAACGTTGAATAGCATGTCAAGTCTCATTCTGGCCAGCGTGAGCCCAAATATTATGTTACGCAATGTCATGCCACATCAGCTAATGTTGCTCACATTTGCATCTTCTTCCACTCTAACTCGGGAAATTTTCGACCAACAAAAATTCTTTTGGAGAGAATATTAACATAACATGCATTATTCATCGAGCGTTGCCTGAGGGTTGGTTGTTAAAACAAAGAAGGGGTCTTCTTCTTTTTTTCTATTGTGCCTCATGTTTCCTTTTTCCTTTGTGCCATGAGAGAAGACGTTTTTTTTTTTCCCTCATTGAACGAAGGTCAAGAACGTTCCTGTTGAGTTGATCTCATGCTGGAATGAAAGAAGAGTTGGAGAAGACACTGGAGGGTTGATCAGGTTGGGCCACCAATGTGACGAAAGGTCACGTATATAACCGTGATTCTTATTAATCATATCACAGGTTGTCATGACGACGACAGTCGGTCGACGCGCTCGTTGATTGATCGAGGTTTGCGCGTTGGATAACGGCGATAACACGCAATTAACGGAGTATTACCTCAAACGACGTGGGCTTAACAGTTGTCACAATGACTGATGTTTCATAAATGACTATTTAACGGACCGCCGCGACATCGATTAATATCTCAGACGTTCCCTTTAACGAGGATTTTTCTTCAGATGTCAGCAAGCAATAAATTTCTCTTTTGATAATGGAAGATATATATTTTTTTTTTCGTCTCTTCAAAGGACTTCCTCTAATGTGTGATAAGGGAATTTAATATTCTGAATGTCAACAACAACGGATGCAA
Organism: Macroramphosus scolopax; assembly: GCA_901007825.1. Taxonomy (NCBI): domain Eukaryota; kingdom Metazoa; phylum Chordata; class Actinopteri; order Syngnathiformes; family Centriscidae; genus Macroramphosus; species Macroramphosus scolopax. The sequence continues at coordinate 37,903 of CAAKHC010007118.1, forward strand.
TGAAAGGCTTTAATCCAGTTTTCCACCGTGTGATGTTCCCTGAGGCCTCTTCCTCTGGCTCGGAGTGGATCTGTACTGGACCTACCTTATAGAGCCTTGTGGCGTAAAGCTGATCCGACCCTTGTTAACACAAGACGGTGAAATTAGTCCGGGTAAAGGGACTCCTCTTTGTTCCACCTGACCCTGTTCTCCACCGCCTAATGGTCCTCAGGGCGATCGCAGCCCCACACTTGATGAAGTGCAGCCTGTTGTGGAGAACAAAGGCTTACTCCATCTTGGTTGTACGTGGCTGACATGTTGGCTCTTCGGGGAGTTTCAGCTCCCTGCCAGTTGCTCATACTTCAAGTCTCGCCGTGCAACTGTTACACTCCTAGAAAACCTAAGAGAAAGAGCAGCACTGCGGGCTATTGTGCTGACTGGTACTGAGTTAAAGAAAAATGTCATCCATTGATTTATTAGATTCAACTTACTCACCCAGTGGTGCCCTGCACTTTAATATCGTAGCTCCATTTGTATAACCAGTGCTTGAAGTGGAATACCGAGGAGCCATTAGTCTGTATCAGCAGCCGGTACACACCATGCTCGGAGCTCGGAGGTTCTCCCTGTCCTCAATAGGTACACGACAAGTGGACCGCTGACTGCTTGTAGTACCTCATGCAAAAATCTCATTTAATTACCATCTGCGACTGCATGCGGCTCGCGTCGCTGAGTCGGTGCGCCGTCTCTCAGATACCAGGTGTGAGGATTTCTGGGGCCTCAATGACATCTTGGTTTGAAAGGTTGTTGCTCTCAGTGAATGTTATCTGCTGCGTACCAGAGCCTGTCTGCGACGTCAGGACGATCTCAAAGCTCTGATTGAAGGGGAAAAGTCTGCCGGATAAATGACTCATCTCCTGAAGGCAAGACAGTCAATATGAGATGATGTTTGCAGGTAAAGAGCTGATAATGAAGCAACACACCGTGTGAGGTGTGTCTAAGAGAGACCTGCTCACATGGAATAAACTGTAATTACTGTACGTCAAGAAAATCCGCATCTAAGACCCTCAGCACACCCCGAACATGTCAGGAGGATTCATACGACAGCTTCCAAAGAGGGATAATTGGGGTTTAGATTGGTTTACCTTTCAAGTTATCCCTTACCGGAGGGGAGACCTCATCAATGGAAACTACCGTAAAACGGATTTCCCTGGCTCACACGTCTACCTGAGACCGTCTCCCTGCCGCCTGAGCATCAGCAGGGCGTTCGCTGACAGAAGATTTACCAGCAGCTGCCACCTGAGATGATGTATTTATTACAACTTCTTCGTCTCACTGTGATAAAAAAACATATGTATCTACTCATTAGTCATCAGAGCACGTGCAGAAGCTGTGCGCAGTCTGTGATGCAGTTAAAAAGCATCGAGTTGATGGATACGATATCTAACAGGGAAAAAGCATCCACCATTATGCACATTCAAGACTTGTATTTAAAAGATCAGTGGTTAGCCGGTGGCAGATGGTGAGTTTGGAGTGACAAGGCATCGTCTGTGAAATGGAGAGAGGCATCTCCTCGGGGAGGGACTCCTCTATCATCGTACAACTCTACCTGTCACACACTGTCTTTGCGTTCCACTCCGCCGAGTGATTCTCGTCCTCCCCTGTCAGATTGTTTATTCCTTTTTTATTTTCCTTACAGTATGATGAGACACCGATGAGGTGAATCCAGGTGAGAGCCGTTAACTCTTATTGACGACGATCCTTACCATTGACGATCCTTGACGATCCTCGGCATTGACGATCCTTGCCATTGATGATCCTTGACGATCCTCGGCATTGACGATCCTTGACGATCCTTGGCATTGACGATCCTTGCCATTGACGATCCTTGCCATTGACGATCCTTGACGATCCTCGGCATTGACGATCCTCGGCATTGACAATCCTTGACGATCCTCGGCATTGACGATCCTTGACGATCCTTACCATTGACATCCTTGCCATTGATGATCCTCAGCATTGACTTTCTCTCGTGCCCACCAGTTCCTGCAGATCTCTTGTTATTCCTCCTGGGAATCATAGCTCGGCCTCCCTTGGGGATAAACACCACCAGTTCTCCTCCCTTCGTGAACACAAACAAGCTGACCGGTTCACTGCCGATTTCACAACAGCTCTTCTAGCTGTGTTGTATTCACTTATCGATGGAAGGGATCGTCTATATTTTAGGATCTCTTGGATTTCTACAGATAAAAAAGAGACCGGACGTAATGCGGAAACCGGAAAAATCTAAGCTCTGAGCCTGAACTCCAAACTCTTGATTGCTCGGAGAACCAACTGGAGCCACAGGTGTTCAACTCCATTTAAGCCGAGACACTTTAATCCTCACTGAGCTTAATAGACTGAGACCCTCTTTAACAGCTGTTATTTAAATGAGAGCGCAGCTCAGGTGGAGCTGTAATTCACTGACATAGGGTCCTGTCAGTGGTAACAAATGGCAGGGGGACCATAGGCTAATGTGTGAGGTACACCTCCAGGACACCTTAGTACAAAGTGGCTGACTGGAGCCCATTCCGACAAAATATAGTCTTCGATTAGTCTCTCCATATGGGTCCGGTGCTAAAACTCCCTGAGTCAGGGAGAAAAAGGGAGATGGGCTGAAGCTGCCAAAACACGTGACGGAAAAGAAAGTTCGTAAAATAGTTGCAGGGATTTTTTTTATTAACTGTTTAGTCGGCAAATACTCCTCACTCACAGTCTTCCTCCATGAGGCGACTTTACTAACCATTTCTCACAAAGTAATTTAAAGTACGGAGCGATGTGACAAGGTTAACCTCGTATTTCAAAGGTTCCTCTCCTGTCAATGTCAATCATCCTAGCAAGGACCTGTCAATCAAACGGCACAAGAACTGACGATACGGTAATTCTGGTGATGGTGTGTTGACGGTTAATCTGAACCTCACAATCACACCGGCTAGTTTTATTTAGTCTGATTTGGTTGTGATCGGATAGCTACACCAGATCTTAAGCGCTTCCTGTTTTTAACTCCCGTCTCAAAACGTGTCTTTACTCGTTGGCGTTTATAATATCGTAGGATAACTTTTTGGTTTTATGGTCTTTGGGAGTCTCATCGTTGTTTTTAAATGTGCTTTTTAATTCAAATTGATTTGATTCTATATATTCTGACAATGTAGAGAACTTTCTAACTCTGGCGAGAGTTCTGATTTCAGGTGATTATCAGACTAAAGAGCGACATTAAAAGTCGCTTCCGCAATTGAATTTACCTGAACACGAGTCGTATATAATAGTTAGAGTTCAGGGGGTAAACTTGAACTATCTGATACAATCCAATGCAGCAGCTCTGCCGTGAATTCTACGAAGCTTCAAACTTCAGTGTGAATGCACGACCGTCAGCGTCACCTTAATGAAGACTGGAACCATTATGTATTCCACATTTGCTCGTCGTCTCCAAGGACACTGTTTAATTAAACTTACAACAGAAGAGAGGGACATGCACATAAAAAAAACATATGCCTGAATATGCCATGAGAATACATATGTGATTAATAGCACACACACGTTGAATCAGAATCAGGCTTACACAGCGGGCCGCTCTCATTAGTCTGTGCTAATGAAGAGAAATTCAATAATGCCTATTAATGAATAAACAAACTAAATAAAGTAATCAGGCTTCAGCCTGCCACCATAAGGGATTGTGTATTTTTTTTTTAACTTTAATTAAAAACAACATAATATACAGTTATTATGAACAAATAACCTTCACGTACTGTATAATTCTTTGAGTCACATTTAAAGCCTGCTAAGCGGAGAGTACGCGTTCATGGAATAACAACGAATACGCAGTTGAGAATAGTTTTAGAGAACTCCGAGACAAGATGTTCAAAGTTGAAACACATAGCCTGAATATATTCAGTACTGTGTACCACTTCTTCTTCTAAATCAAGCACGAAGTAGGATAATGTTCTCATAAACCATCAGACTTCTTTTGGAAAACAGTGGAGTCGCCCCCTGCTGGCCGTTAGGAAAAATGCAGGTTAACATTTAACTGTATTGTATCCTCTTCTTTTATACAGTCTGTGGTCGTGATCAGAATGTGATGGGATCTGTCTGACCACACCTGGAGGAGGTCTGACCTTAGACAGCCGTAAATACAAACACTTCGGCATCGCTGCCTTTCCGAGAAGAAGCCGCACCAAAACACTCCCAACACTCGTTTCTCTCATCATAAAGTGCAATGTCGCCGAGTTCAAGTGCTGCAGACTGTGGCATTCTTCCTTTTTTTATTGCTCCGAACTGAAAAATATATAACACCAACCCTTTCCTCGACAGAGAAGAGAGAGGCGGTACAGTCGCAGCCTCTCTGGTGATCTTCCACCTGCCATGTTGACACCCGGCCTGCAGCTGATTTGCCGCCACCTCTTACTCACACGCGGGTTTCGCTCGGGAGGACGTAGATCCGATCTGACAAGATCGACTAAAATGCAGTAAAAATACCGGCGCTAAATGCAAATGATTCGGAGCACGCATCTTATTTTAATACTGGGAGTAGAAAGGCTCTTGTTGAATCCCCACACAGGCTTTTAAAGGGTCACTCCGCCGATTATATACGTGTTGAGTTTACTATAGATTGTAGAAAACAATTATGTGGAGACATTTGTGGGTTAGTTGAAATAGTCGTTATCATGAATTCTTCTAAATCAATGTTGACAATGTGCTCCTCTTAGATAGAAGAGACGCCACTTGACATTCTCTGTAATGTGAACACGGCCGCGGCCGAGGGAAGCCGCATTTATATTCCTGTCAGCCTCTAAAGATGATGAGATCAAGGTGAGAGCTGAGCTTCGGGGGATTGGATTTTTTTTTTTTTGGAAATCAGGGAGACAAACAAATCTACTTGCGTACTAAAGGAATAAGCACACAACATAGATACAGACGTGCGCGCATCCAGAGAAGAAGGTGTCTTTGCATACAAAATAGCGTGACGCTCTCCTGCAGAACATCTCCTGCAGGCCAGTCGAAATACACTTGACTGTCATCTCCAGCACAGACAACATGCAGTTCATCCACTCTGTACCTCTGGCCCTTTACTGAGTAATGAGAGCCAGAGCGGTGGAGCTCCACTCCCTGGACCGTTAACTTCACACAACATGAAGCATGACTGGCTCATAGGTCCCACAAAATGAGGTATGGAAGTCCCAACGGTCCCATTAGTCACTCCAGGATTTAGTCATCCGGCAGAGGAGTACTTAACAAAATTGTTTGGCTCCTTATAACTGGGAAATGACTGATTATTATAGTCATAGGTCACACTATGCAGATTACATAGTGCCGCAATTATCCCCCTAAATCACAGCGGACATTTAACCTTGCACTTGAACGAGTGGGGGAATTAATTTACATGGCTGACATGACATACGCACTGCGTTACAATGTGTGTGCAGGAGGAAACCCGGGCATCCGAAAAAGAAAACAGATTCCAAAACAATGATGCACCAGTCGCCGCTAATCGAAGACCACACAGCGCCACCCTGTTTCATCTCGTCTTTCATTTCATGCATCATTGGACGTTGTTGACCATGCAGATAGAGGGCAGCACAGCAGGCTGCACACAGCAGTGACCAACAATTACCTTATAAAGTCCATGTTATGAATTAGTTAGCACAACAGTTGCCTCTTTAAACATCAGGACTCAGATATCCCCCCGTCCTTTAGGCTCTGTGTTGGGCTCCATCAACTGCCACTATGTTTGCCGGCTTGTTGCATCGTCTTTCTGCCAGCTGACATTCGATGCTGATGCAGATGTGATCAATCAGGAAAACCAAAACAACGTGCTGAAAGACGCTCCGACAGGGAAAGGCAGTGAAGATATCTGTCGCCGAATCTTTCCACAGGGAGCATGCAGTCATTTTAACAACGCATAATGTTCCTTTGAGGGTTTACTAGAGAGGATAAACTGACTTAACTCTGAAGCAAATCATCTTTTTACGAACTGCTGACTCGGGGAGAATGTTGAATTAAATGGATAATTCGTCACGACAAGAGAAGCACAAGATACAAAAAAAACTCTCTTTCAAAGCAATCGTTTCCCCCGGTACACTTACTGTGATTCCTCGGATCTCCTGTGACTCTCTCTCTCTCTCTCTCTCTCTCTCTCTCTCTCTCTCTCTCTCTCTCTCTCTCTCTCTCTCTCTCTCTCTCTCTGTCTTGGGAAGGGTGATCAAATTCCTATTTCCTGTCTCCTGATGAGATGCCTACAAATTGCTGCCCGAGCGGGCGTGTTGCTCGTCCTCGGTGTTGCCTCTTACCCATAATTCCGTGCGACAGCTCTGAAGGACAGGGGAACTTGAAAGAATAAACAAAGATGGCAGTCGGGGCTCCAGCGAACAATGAATTTGTTATAAAAAACAAGCGTTTTGTGGCTATTGAGAACAGTATGTTTGACATATAAAACCACTGTCTACTGTTGTGTTGTGTGTTGTCAAACTTTTTGATCGTCTCGTCTCGGAGTCAACCACTCCGACTTGTCTCTGACGTGAAGGACTCTGGATGGGGATATAAATAAATTGTCTGTGCATCATATGATTTATTTATTCAGCACCTGGGAGCGATGCCTCGTGAGCCACCGGTCTACAAGGGAACAAGGGAACAAGAAAGCAACCTTCTGTTTGGAAAGGACCCTCAGTCTCCTTCACTGTCTCAAGCAGAGATCTCATTGGTCAGTGTGACAGGTGACAGGTGACACGACCGTCCCGCGTGTCAGGAACTATCCTCGACACACATCTGCTGTCTAACCGGATCTCAAAGGCGGAGGAAGAAGGATCTGGGGAGTTCTCTGCAAAACGACAAAGACAGAGAGGGTATGAGAGTGAAGGAGACGGGAGGGGGCGTGAACATGATAACGGAGGAGGCTGAACATCGAGCCGGGGATAAACAGGAGACGGAGAAAGAGAAGCCCCAAATCAAAAGGATGTGAATCACATCGTGAATATCTAAACAACCGGAATGAACGACGATGAACAGCATGTGTGAATCAAACTAAATATATATACCAAACACACAGAAGAATATTCACTACTCACACAATGAGTGATACAATCGACACAATACAAGAAATACTTCCGTTGTTTTACCTTTTTTTTTATCTTTTACAAGTAGACACATTATTATGGCTTCATTTTCCGCACGGTGGGAGGAAGCGGACGGCAGGTTGTCCACACATTATATACAGTCTATGACCGTCTCTGTTTGCTGCGGAATTAACAGACACATTTGCATTAAAGGTTGACTGCAAAATGTAATGTGATGCATGTAAATTGTGTTCCAAAATCCCTCTAACAAAAGAGATGGACACAGATATTATATCAACCATGAATGGGATTACAACATTTCTACAGCGCTATAGCCTACAGAGCTATAACAACACGTGCAATAACATCAACGAAAACTCTCGGCGTAAGTAAGACATTGTTCCGTGAGTTCATCAGCCGTGTGTTCCCACGATAGAAGCCGAGTAATACCAGGATCAGCTTGCGCAGCGCTTTGTCCAGAGCAGAGGGAGCGAGAGGTTTGAGCCAGTGATGTTTGTGCGCGATTGTGTGTGAAATCAAGACGACCGTCCGCCGCCTCTTTCCCCCCCCTCAGCAGTTATAACTTCCCTCTCCCACTCCGACTGTCTGCTCGTGAGTCTCAACCATGTGGAGTTGTCAGTCGGCCTGAATGGATTCAGTTCCTGTCATGCACGAGGTGGAAAACGCCGTACACATGTAAACACTCAGTAATGCATCTCGCCCTCCCTATTGCCATGTTTGCATTATGCAGCCACTCTTTTGTTGGCTACGGGGGCAGGCAGGCGGTGACAGAGTGGCACGTGATAACGACTTAGGAGATGAAAAGCCTCGTCGGACAGGATGGGAGGCGGAGGAGGAGAAACAGATGCATCTCTACATCCATGCTCCTTTCATTACCTGCTGGTACTCGTGTCACCGGCAGCTCTCCATCCTCCCTCCGTGTCACGATCTGGCAGAGAGTCGGCAGGTCGTGTGAATATTTCCCTCCATCCTATCTCTCTCCACCGTTGCGTCTTCTCCTTTCTATCTTTCTTTCAATAATACGGCAAATAGAGATAAAGAATAGGGAATAAAATCATTAAACAATGTAATACCCGACTCCCTGATAACCTTTAATATTCCACCAATGAGGTCATTGTTTTCACCCGATTATTCATATCTTGAATTAACTTTTTTTTTTTTTTGCTTAACTTTACACTCGCAAACCATTTTCACCCCCGTTTGATTATTTAAATGCAGGCGTGTGATGAATATGTTTAATTCTGAACAGGATCCGTGGGCCTGTTGGCATTAACAGAGCCATTACAGCTGAATTGGCAATAATGGAACTTCACCTCAGGTAGTTCAGTTTGCAGTATTTCTTGATTTCTTTCCAGATATGAAATGCAATTACGCTGTTGGCTTTTTTCTGGCTATGATAATCGACCTGGGAGGGAGTGTTTAAAGCCCAGTCAAATATGATCAGATGGTGAGCTCCAGCCGCCTCAGCACCGTCAGGTGGATTTGGTATTTAAATTGCAAATTTTTGGCCGGAGCAAGCTCGGACCGAATTTTGATTTAAAGGTGCGTTTCGAAGGTTTACCTTCTCCTTGTCTCGGTGGGTACTATCATTACTACGCTTATATTCTGGATATAAGAAGAGAAACATATCATGATGTCATTTAGTTGTTTTTATTTGGCTTGACAACGGCCAGCCGTAAGTTGCTCTATAAGCACTTGTTGAAAAGACTACAGCGCCACCTAGCGGAGCGGAGTCAGCCATGCAGCCATGCTCCGGCCAGTTACTTGTATGTATTCTCAGCGGTCACAGCGGGCGGATCACGTAATTGCCTGATCGGATAAAGCTATCCCATGTAAACGTGCTGAGTGTTTAAAAATAGTATATGTTTGTCTCCTGACCTTAAAAAAATGCTGTGTTTTTTTGCATGAACTTATTTTTCAGCAGCAGTTTGTAATAGCAGTGCAAAGGAGACGTCGTCATGTGTTGCATCTCAGGGTCGGATCGTTTAGATCCTTTGTGCACCAGATTTACCTCTTCTACCGCGAGTGTCCTATGTTTGGTTAAGTTTCCTGACCTGCACAAAGCCCAGACCTCAAACCCATCAAACATATTAGTGTTACATTCCAACTCGGAAGCCTTATCATCCGCTAGCAGGGTGCAACCTGTGGAGCTCCTGTGGCTGAATGGCTGCAAATCTCTGCAGCCAGGTTCCAAAGTCTCCTTGCAACCCATCCTGAAGGAGTGGTGGCTGCGACCGTGTTGAATCTCTTTCATAACCTATTCAAATGACTGTCACGACGCCTTTAAGCGTACATTCACATTATTTAACCGTGTGCACGCTCGTCCTGAGGCCCCATTCCAAACCGATTGCAGACGTTTGACTTAATTCACCAATTGCAGATGTATTCAACCTTCCAGAAGTCGCATGAAGACCGGCATTGCAATAACTCCACGTCCAGAGGAGCGCCGGCAAAGCTTAATAAGTAATTATCCCCCTGTTGACGCAACCTGTCACTTCCACACACGAGTCCGCACACAAACACAAACACAAACAAACCAGCTGATGAAAGATATCGCCGCACTCGCACTCGCATGCACAGACACAACTGGGAATTTAAGTATTGTTGGAGTTTGTTTGTGAGTCAGACAGCCCATCCTCCCTAATCTGCATAATTAAACAAGCTTCATTTAGTATTAATTAAGACCTGATTTGTTTTTCAAAGTTGAATCCGATGACAGCGAGTCTTCCCGAGGTAGCTCGCCGCCTTCTCTTCCCTTCGGTATAAAAAGTTTCTCGCAGCGTCACCGGCCGCTAAACTGAAGGCAACCTCGGCGAAGTTAGGAGATTTTATACGTCGAAACTGCTTCGAGTGGGAGGACGTATGCGACGCAGAGAAAAGGTCGGCACAATTACCCACTCACATGCATTTAACCCCAAACTGGGAAAGTGAGGACGAATGTTTTCCGTCTTTCGATTCTTTTTTTTTTTTTGGTGGAGATTTACATTTACTACAGGAGCAGCGTGCACGTTTGCACCATTGACTATCGTACGCAGGTGCTGAATAGCTTCCAAGGAAGGAGAGAAATATAGAATAAACACCGCGCTGCGCTCCACATCCCATAAATATATTCAAACCTGAAACAAACACTCAGGAATTATTCACGTATATCTCTCACTTCTAGTGATGATCACGCTCCTCCGCACGGAAAGATGCAGGTCGTCATACATATGGAGGAGATCTACCTGCTGTTTGTTTCATGCAGCAGCAATCAGCTGTGGAGTTTCTGCAGGATTTAGGTCAACTGCACTGCCACTAGCAAAAAAAAATACATGAAAATGAACGGAGGTAGTCGTGGAGGTCGACTCTGGAACCCATTCATGAGCTCAGTGCTTGCAAGCGTATTGATTATGTGTTTCAGTGTGTATGCATGAGGTTGGTGCATGCATTCTCTTGTTTACTGTCTGAGTTGCATTGGCTTCATGTGTTTAGCAATGTGGATCTTTGCACAACCCACATATGCACAGTTTGGTTCACACACTCGCACATACAGAATCGATATATGCACGCTTTTAATCTGACTTTTTGATCATGTTTGCATGTTTTAAAACTAATAAAGCACGCAGCCGTCTTCAAGTCTATCCGACCAGACTCGGAGAAAAGTTGGAAAGAGACGGAGGATCGACTTCCAGTCATTTTATTTTAATTGCGCTGTCGCTTTCAGTGTTATATATTCCGCTCATTCTCTCCCTCTCTCGCCTTTGCACTCCACGACTGCCAAATTCCCTCACTAGCATGTGTCCCCTTGGCCCGAGGACCAGCGCCTCCTCGGCCTTGGCAGGATCTTTGACGTGCCGCCGTGCCAGGAAGGCCGGTATGACTGGCAGCCGTCGGGGTGGGCCGCTGCCAGTCCATCACTGGGTGGGCGAACAGAATCAACCGAATGACTGCAAATTCATTATGGTGTGAAGCGAATGTCATTACAGTCCATTTCTTCCCTTCACCCGCGTTCCTTTGCAAAGAGCTTCCACCGAGCTGTGCGACTGTAGAACAGCGGTTGGAGCTGGTCGCTGCGAACACGTCTGTCTACATGTGATTACAGAATCCGCAGGCAGGTGACGAGACACATGGGAGCAGAATTCTGCTTTCTATTTATACATCCGCAGTCATTTCGACCAATCACGGGTGAGCTTTGGTTCCAATGCAGGCTGAACCCATCGGGTGAGATGCAACCATGCAACCATGCAACAGATCGGTTGTTGTAACCGTATGCATGCTCTTCGCTTCACGTATGCACATTATATATATATTAACTAGGGCTGTCAAAGTTAACGCGCTATTAACGAATTAACTCAAATTCCTTTTAACGGCACTATTTTTCGGCACTATCCCATGTTGATTGAAGAGTATTAAAAACTTGAAAAAGATCTGTTTAAAGGTAGATTTAGAATGGATAAAATATATGCGATCAATCATTCGATTAACTCCTAATTAACTCAGGTCAAGCATGCTATTAATCGAGTTAAATATTTTAATCGATTGACAGCCCTAATCGTGTGCTGCAGCCTCCGGTTTTATAGTTTTTCAACTACATGTCCTATTGTATTAATGTTTTAGAAAAATGCCCCCCGGGCGACGATGTGAGAAAACTTTCGCTAAACATTTTGCTCCGCGCGCCCCGGCTCGTTTTCTACTCCAGCGCCAAAAAGTACAGGAGTGGCGTAAAAGCCTCGATCCATAATTCACCGCCATCTGTCCGCAGCACGTGTAGTAAAAGCTGTCTTGTACTCTCCCCTCCTCCCTCTTGTCTGTATCTCGCTCGCTCTTTCTGCCGCGTACACATTTTTCCTCCCTTCGTCGCCGCACTCCGCTGTCAGACTCTCTCTCTTACACGTATTCTCCTTGTCTAATTCCCCCCCTCCTTTTATTTCCATGCAGGCTCGTCTTGTGCTCGTCTTCCTCCATTCTTCTTACTCTCCTCACTATGCAGTCAATGACTCTCCATTTGCAATGTATGACTGTGGCAGCGGGGTCAATTGGCCCTTTTTAATAACTCATCAGCTCCGCGCGTGCGGGGCCGTACGTGCCCGCGAGTGCGTAGGCTGCTGTTTGTGTGGTCTCAGTCTCATTAGGTTCCATTGTGGAGGCTGACAATGCAACGACGGTTTCTTCTGCAGTCCTTGTGGAGTCAGAGGCTGCAGCGCGTGGGCGGTTGAGTGTCCGTCTCTGAGTGTGTGTGTGTGTGTGTTTGTGTTTGAACATATATGTGTGGGTAGCATGTCAGCTCGGGGCAGAGCCGCGGCCCACCGGTTGGTCTTCATCACTACGTACGGTGCAGAGGCTCAACCACATGGGAGAGGGGAGGACGGGGAACGAGGGAGAGAGAGAGGGGGGAACAGGGCGTCACATGAGGGATGGAAAGGTGGACGATGTGCAAAGATACAAGCACAATAAACTTGATATGCACGAGTCAACCGTGCAACTTACGAAAAGTGTGTGCAGGGCCCAGAAGACACGACAATGTCCTGAGCATTAGTGTTTGCAGGGACACGGACGGCATGGGGAGCGGTTGGAAATATCAAACCGGCAGATGTGTGAATATGTATGTATGCACTCGCTGTCTTTATCCTCGCCGCACGCACAGCCCTTTTGTCTCCGTCCGCCTGATCTTTCTGAACTCCTGCCTCCCTCCGGGCGCCCTGCCTTTCACTGCATGCGCCGGGTCTCCGTTCAGACCTTTAAAACCCCTTTTTTTTTTTTTTAAACAAAAGCCTGCTTGACTCCACAAGCTGTCGATTGTTTGAAATTGAAATGACCTCAAGTGAGTTGGTTTGGGCTCCGATCCCAGACAGAGGCATCAGTGCTGAGAGCAGAAAGAGGAAACATTAAGTACAGTAAAAGTTATAACACCGTATGGCTGCCCGTTTTCTTGGCAAAGGGGGCGGAGCTTCTGAAAGAATACTGAAGCCAGCAGTGTGTCGGTTTCGACAATCTTTCCTCAACTTCGGGAAGGTAAATGAAGAAATTCTGTCGATTTTTTAACTCCTGTGGAATCTACTTACCTCCAATCAGTGTCCATTCATACCGCACGCTCCCCTCGGAGAGGCTGTTTAGCTGTAATGAATGCAGCGAGAAGGGCCGGAGGAAAGAACCACGGTGGCACAGAGGGGAACAAGCAGGCCCGCTATTGTTATCAGAGGCAGGAATTTGTTGGAGAAGAAGAAGGGCTGTGATTATTTTTCCGTTTTAGGTGTTGTTGGAAACAGCCGGGGCAGCGCTGCTCTGCAGGGTTTGGGTGTTGTTGATGGTTCAGTGTCGAGAGCTCCATGAGACGCTCCTGCTGATGAGTCCTCAGGGAAAAAAAAATATATCAATATTCTCTGAGTTGAGAGAGGTTGAGTGCAGGATTCTATTATTTATGAGCGAAACACTGCAGATGAGCTATTTCTGTGTGAAATGACCTGAATGACTCTAATAATAATAACTTTCGCTCTTCAAATTTTGTCACATTGCGTTCCAATTAAAATTTCTTGAGGTCGTTCCATGTTAGTATTTTTTTTTTTTCTCCGCATCAGGTAAATACATTTACTTTAGATTCCTCAGGTCTCGCTTTGCCAGCTGCAAACCCAGTAATTCAAGCTATAGCTATAAGGCCAGGGAAGATCCTGTCACGAAGGATTGATCTCCCCAATCCCCGAGTCTTACATTTTATCGCCGGCTCTTTAAAAGCATGTTTAATGGGCTGCCCCAAAAAGAGAATTGCCCTTGTAGATCACCGCCACACATTCCTCGTCCGTCCTCGGGCCTGCGGTGGGTTTTTTTTTGTAAACGTGGTGTTCTTATACATCGTCTGTGTGACGGTGCAAGCATGTCACGGGAGCAGGTGAAGAATAAAAACACAATACAAGTGCTTTAATCTGTCTCTGCAACGAGCTTCGAGGCTACACAGCGGAAGGTCGGGCAATTAACTGGTTTTAAAATTGCCTGCAGCCAACAGGACACCGCTCAGAGGCACGATGACCCAGGTGGAACCTGCAGTCGCCTTGCTAACAGGCCCGAGAAGTCGTGAGCGGTGTGCATGACGTTGTTTGTGGAGAGAGATGAAGCCCTCCATGCACACGGCATACATTCAGATCCAAGGCTATTACACCCGGAGCATAAAGATGTTAATGTAAAAGGTGAATAAGGACGAAGTTCTGCCGTAACAGGAGGTCATGAGATCCTGAATGTTCCGTCTTCTACATGCAGTCCAATCACGGCTCATTAAGAGTCAGATTGGGGTTCAATTTAAATTCACATGCAGACCAGGTTGTTTTTTGGAGAATATGAGAAACAAGTCAAATGTTGTTTTCATGCTGTGACCGAGCTCCGCTGCTCCGCCGCGAAAAACAACATGGATTTTCGTTAAGATCATGTGAGGAATTTGAAACGAGGGGCAGGTCCGGTCGAGTACCTCGACCTCCCCAACACACGGCTGCTCATCACTGATGTCCTGTTATATACTGTCGAGTCCTTCTTGGAGAACACGATCTTGTGGGATAACGAAGCTCCAGAGCAAGTTAAACACAAACTCTTGTGTGTTGCGCCGAAGCAGACGGCGTCCTTCGGTGTGTGTGTGTGTGTGTGTGTGTGTGTGTGTGTGTGTGTGTGTGTGAGATGCAGTTGGCTTCAATTAATTCAACCCGTTGGAGTCCATATAAGACGCGCTCTGCATTTGATACGAAGAGAGAGGCAGGTTGGGCTGGCGGGTCCAATGTGGATTCCTGTCGACTACTACGAGTGTCTCGTTTGGTTCGAGTCCATATTAAAGGCACGAGACATAAACATCATCAGTCATGGTTGCTATGGAAACCCAGGGTCTTCGTGTCACTCACAGGACAGCAGGAGCAGCTGTTCTGAGCGAAGTGGGCGGAGTGAGACTGAGACGGTCTTTGACCTACCGGGAGCTTTCGATACGTGACGCTGGCGGAGCGGCTACACCGTCATAATGAATACGAATTAACTGCACCCCAAAATAAATTGACGGTCGGTCAAGTGACTCACACACTCTCGTCCCCTTTGCACCCTTTCAAAGTCTGAATCACAGCCGTGTTCTGTTTGTATCGTTCACCCAAATCCTCTCAGACAGTTTTTCTCTTTCAACCCACAGTTCTAAGAGACAGGAAGTCAGACGGAGCCGCCGTGGGAGCAAACGACAGATCAGTGCTCCTATTCGATATTACTTTGTTCGTCGTAAAGCATGGATCCACTGTTTTTGAAGGGGGAGGCGGTGTCTCTCCTGAGTGGTGCTACAATGCATCATTAAGTGCCGTCGTTAAACTACATCCCTCACGGCGGGCTTATGAACGTGCAGCACGGTCCGGCTTCCCCGGGATTTACCTCCATATTTCACAGTCTTCCAATATTACCGCCTTAAAGTTTACGGTCGGGGTGATGTTACATGCCTCGACACAGCGGAGGTGCTAGCAGGTGATTAACTCCACCAAGGACGCCAAATTCTACCGGGGCGACCTACACAAAACCCGGTGGAGGCGGCGTAGCATGGGCGAGGAAGGAACCTTGTGACGGTGCGAAGGAGACTGAAGCAGGCGACGAGGGACTATAGAAGGGAAGTCGGAGAGACGTGTTTGAGGGTTTGACCCCGCGGCCGATGTGCATAGACAACAAGCTGAGCCGGTGCTTGAACACAGATGCCCTCTTCTTCGTCTCCTCTACGGAGGCTCAGGTCGTAACATCTGCAAAAATATGATGCACATGTTTTATCAGTAGATGGTGCCAGCTCTTTTTACGCCGCGGTCTGCTGGGGAGGCAGCCTGAAAGACCGAGGGGCGCTCGACAGCTGGACGAGCTGGCTCTGTGCTCGGCAGGAGGTTGGACTCACTCTGGACTGTATTGGAAAGATGCGTAATGAGCGAGGCGCCGGCCATCCTGTGCAACGTCAATCACCTTCAACACAAGCCCCTAACGGCTGCTGGCGGACGGCTGTAGCAGGACAGCCTTTGTCCTCGCGGCCTGCAGGCGCTACAATATCTCAGCCACTGGCGAGTGCTCATGATCCGGAGTGTTCTGGAGGTGGACTGTCTCTCTCCTCCACCCGAACGCACCGCCTTCACTCACTGGACTCAGGTGGGTGCGGTAATTATGTGGCACTTTTTTTACTGGCACCTTTTAGCTCACTCTGTCAGCATTTTGAGGAAGAGGAGGCTGACTGTCATAGGGTGGTAAAAGAACAAACACACTCCTGGTGGGCAGCCAAAATAATTGAATTGGAGGAGCCAGCGACAAAAAATACATCATATAATATAATATTTCTCCTTTCTGCATCCACCTCCACCAAAAATGAATATCTACAATGAAAGTAGTGTAGTGAAGTAGTGATGTTTTTTAAGTATTATTTCTGCAGGTACTGCAGAGAGGGAGGTGTTCCTACACTGTGCATCCAGTTTCAAGCGGTTTCCAGAGACTACATTGTTTTATTCATGAAGTGCCTTCACCTTTTTATTAAAGCTCCAAGTGAGGACGATATTGACGTGATTACTTTTCAGGTTTGTTGTTTGCATGTGTTGGAGATCAGTTCCAGAAGCGTTAATAGAAACGTTCCATATCATCCGATGCATGACTGCTAGAAATGTCAGTGAAGGAAACTCAGACACTGTTTCTTCGTGTCGTTCGTCC
Source organism: Macroramphosus scolopax (assembly GCA_901007825.1). NCBI lineage: Eukaryota > Metazoa > Chordata > Actinopteri > Syngnathiformes > Centriscidae > Macroramphosus > Macroramphosus scolopax. The sequence goes on from CAAKHC010007118.1 coordinate 54,639, forward strand.
GTGATTATTGCCGACTCATGCGCCGCTCCAAAGTGAGCAGTCGTACGATCACACGGCGCCTTTGTGTTCGAAATGGCATTTTAAAGTGGGCCGATCTTTCCTACGGACTAATTGAAGCTGCTTTGCTGAACTGCAGCACTCTTTCCGTGTTTACCCAGTTATCTCTCCTCACTCCATCACATCTTTATTATCATTGCTGATGGTGACTGGTGGTTTTCTTGCTTTTTCCGACTGCTTTGTTCCATCTTCTCTATCTCCTCCCTGCTCTGCTTTCACCGGAGGGGAAATACCTTTTTAGGGTGAGTGGAGAGTGGCTGATGCTGCATACAAATACGGCCTCAGACTCTCTCCTGCACGGTTGGATGGCGGCGCGGATATCCCTTAAAAGCTGAGTTAAAAAGCACTCCCGCAGACCAAACACTTTGTCAACTTTCAGGTCAGTCACGACATCAAACAAAGCTACTCCCTCGCTGTGTTGTGGTACTTGTGGAACTTCGGCTGCAGCGCACAAACACGGCATCGTATTATGACTCTCCAAACCTCCTCGCGATGTACAGTATGTGGGTAGGATCATAAGTGTGGGTCAGAGCGACAGCTCTTTGTATTGTGTTCAGCTAGTGCAGAGTGCCACTTACCTTCCTGGATATACACCATGTGTAAGTGCATTCCCCCATCTAGATCAGCACTTGTCAAGCATTCTGTCTGCCGGACCTGGATATTATCTTATATTATCGCTTTGTTGTCCTCCTGGATTTATAGATATTCTTATAATTCCATAGTACATTGATTTAATACAAATGAGGTACATTTGTCCAATAAGTTTGCTTGTATTTTACATACTTACATAAGCTTCTGTTTCAATGTTTGCGTCTTACCCTGGTAAGTGATAGAAGTCATTTTTTAATAAGTGATATGACGGTGACAGACAAGTACTACAAGAGACTTCAAAGCAGTCCAAACACGTAGTGACTGTAATTAAACATGCACACTTATGGTTAAAATATCAGTAAGTAAAACAGTAAGTACATCAGAGAAACGAGAACCTCAAAGATGAGTTGGTTTATTTGCACTTCTTTGCTACTTGGCATTTAGATAGCAAGGCTTTATGGATGACAACAGCCTGAGTAATAAAATGGCAAATTTAAATGTTTTTTTTTTAATGTTTAAAAGGAGAGAAACACCTTTGAATTATGAATCTACTTTTTTTTTTTTCGGTGTTCAACAAGCGTTTTGTTTAAAACTTAGATGTTGCAGTTCTACCAGGGAGAAGGTTAGCAGCAGAGCCGAGGATGGACAAGTTTGTACCATCGTTATAGAAACGAACATCATATTATAAATCTGGGAAATAGCTCTTTATGTAGAGCTCAGGGCCTGAAATTGATCGGTGTGAAACAGCTTCATCAATAACATGGTGACTTACTTTGAACCTGTCAATGGCGACACTCTGATCTCTAATCAATGGATGTATACAAACTAATGGCACCTTGTAGCAGCTGTATTAAAGTTTTTAGAGAAATGTAAGAAAAAGAGCTTTGCTTCTTATATATATATCACCAATAATCTAATTATAGTGCTTTCATTGCTCTGACTGCTCTGCTGACGCAAATAGAAAACATAGAAAACTTAAGGAAAGATGTTCAATTGCAAAGGAGAAATAGTTCTCATGGTTTCAGTAGAAAAAGCAAATGGAATTTGGATGTCATATGATGATACGTGTGGCAGCAGCCGGTGAACCAACTGGACCAACACCACCTGCACCGGAGCTGCAAGTGAGCTACAAGAATCTCCTCGACTTGCGTCGCTAATCCGATTCTTAAAAAAACCTTTCTCATCAGTATCCTCTCAACAACAAGTGTACTTTGCTCAGCGGAGCGTAATTGAAACGGTGAAGGAAGCAAGTTGTCACCCGAGCTATAACGAGTGAGACGCCAAAAAAAAAAAACCCTCCTCCGAGCGGCACTCGCGCTGCTTCCCGCCTCTAATGTGCAACATCTTGTCGCTGCGAACACAAGTTCTGTTTATTTCCGCTTGGCCTGCTTCTCTTGTCAAAGTGTGAAAATTTGTGTCTGCAAATAAATTTGGAACATTTTCCCGTGTAATGATGCCTGAAATGGGCGACAGTGTGCATTACTTGCCGTGTGTGTGTGCGTGTGCGTGTGCGTGTGTGAGTCTCTGACAAATGGAAAGTGCATTAGAGACGGCGGTTTCCCACCTCTGGGTGACCTGAGGACAAATTATTTTTTTTCTACTCCCAAAAACTCCCCTTCTGATGCCTCGACTGTTCTCTTTCACTACACAACCCGACCTTACTGTAACTGCTGTGACCATGTGAGGAAACAAGCAGGTACGAAGGTGACGGAGGAAGTCGTCTTTTCTTTTTGCCGCGACTAATTTGATTTATTGTCGGCTGTTACAGGATTAGATTTTGTGTATTTCTCTCCAAACGAGCCCCTCCAGAGACAACCGACTAATTAAACTCTGTATTATGAGCGTCATCATATAGGCTTACAGTGTATTCAGTTCTATTCGCCGGTAGCCCCCCGTAAGTATTATGTTAAATACAGAGTGGAAATAAAAAAAAAGGGCTTAACCAGTTTTAAATTTCCGTATGAAAAGTATAAAACACAACAACGGGCCTCCCACTGCTCGTTTGTGCAATTTGCGACAGACACCATTGTCTCCTTTGTTGTGGTGGCAGAGTTCAATTAATCAAATTTGTCATTGTCTGGCGAAGCTTGTTTACACATTCTGCCGGGGAAAAAAAAAGAATTCCCCTTCGCTAATCCTCGCGCAGCCGACTGACGCGCGTGTGTGTGTGTGCTAGTTTACTCAGCGAACGCGGCCTGTTGGTTGTACACTGATTATATGGAGGAGTTCAACAGATTAAATACTGTTTATTGGTAAAGTGTCGGCTCGCTACCCAAACAGCGTATTTACACACGGACGATAACAAGCACTGAACTTGTTTTTAATTTATCCTAGGTGGCGCTAGTGAGGCATTTTTCCCACACTGCAGAGTTTCTTGACTTAGGAAATAGGATTACACCACCTTCGAAGGTGCACGCCTCCATTCCCAACATGTACAATTACCCAGACTGTACGTGTTTCCAATATAAGAGTGTTAACACTGATTGACGCGGCTCACCGGGAGTCTGAAATCGCCACTGGCAACATTTGTTAAATGTAAATATGTGAAACGATATTCACAATGGATCATTAGTACCATTAATTTGTCCTTTCTCTCTCTTCTTCTCATCTGTCCTTTTGCTCTCCTCCTTTCCCCTCCTTCCTTCTTTCTGTCCCTTTCTCGCCTTCCGTCTGCCGACCAGTTAACACCATCCCTCTCTCTCTCTCCCTCTCTCTCTCTCTCTCTCCACCCTGTCCTCTCTGTAACTCTCCCTCCGTTGTTCCTCCTCTGGAGCTCAGAGGGGAAATGACTCGACGTGGATTCCGAGAGCTCCGGGCATCGAGAAAAAAATGTGTGTGTGCGCGTGCACGTGTGTGTTTGTGAGCAAAGGTCAATTCTATCCCTCTGGCGCGCGAACGCATTTATTTTCCCTTTCAGAATTAAAAGTCGCCCGTGTGTTCGTGCGCTGGTTAAATACCAACCAGTTCGCCGTGTGTTCTGCCTCTACGGTCCCCGTTTGCTCTGCAGCTGCAAACCCCACCGAGAGAAACAACCAGCTTGTTTTAATTACACTTGAGTGTTGCCGATCGCATAATCAATGCAAACAATCACCTCACTGATGCTGTCAATACTCCACCAGCTGCTCCAGCGGTCGGCCCTGGTCTGCAGGTGGAGGCTCGGCTCCTGGTGTCAGCCAGGAACAATGAGAAGAACTGAGGTGGGACGGTTACCGGTGTGGTTATTATGAAGTGAGAAGCTTGTCACGGTTGGACGGGGGAACGCTGCTGAGGCTCGCCCGCTCTCACTCTCATCAGCTCGCGAAGGGGACACAATCTTGTCATGTGCCGACGTATTGCATGTTGGTGCCGAGGCGTACGGACTGCTAATGCTGTCCCTCGCTCCGGGAAATAATATTATCCAGAGAGAGAGAGAGAGGAAGGTTGAGATAAGAAAAGGGTTTGGTCAATGAGAGAGGATGTGAGCGGTACGGCTGGAAGGAAGAAGATGTGTGGAAAGAGAACAGAGGAATCGGAGTGGGGAAGAAAGACGGAGTCGCACAGCTGTGACAGTATCTTGAATTATAAATGCGCTGGAAGAGGAGCGTCGGTCTCGTCCTCCCGAGCCGCCTGCAGTGTGGGTGGCTCGTTGATGCGATCTGGCAAGCGGCGCACACGCTAGATTAACCTCTCAAAGGGAACTGATGCCACGTAATAGGTGGGGGGGAAATTAAAGTTCTGTTATTATTCACGCCTCGCGCGGCACGCTGTCACTCCCGACTCGTGTCAGGCGTCGGCGTGGTAACCCTCCGACATCTGCCGAGGACACTTCGAAGTATCACGAGGGGAAACACCTGTTTCAAAAAATATCCCATGATGCATTGCGGTCATGAAGATGATGTAACAGTTTCATTGTCAGGGTTTACAATACAAACGTTCTGCTTTAAAATGACATTCGCTCTACTTTGAAGGTCACCGACGGGCTGACAGTTAGTTTTCGGTTCGGCGATGCAGCCGATGGGACGATCGCATCCGACGAGAGTGAGTCAGCCTGTAATGGTGAGTAGGACGGCGCTCACGAACATTACAGGCGCTGTCGGGTTTGACATTTTCAATCGAAGCTATCCGTCGTTCAGAAAGTGGTCTTGTGTAATGGATGTTTCTTGGTCTAATGGAGAGGAGAGGAGCTGGAGGAAGAGGGGGGGGTAAGGAGGACGAAGGGCTAGTCAAGAGACGGTGAAGATGTAAGGTGACCTAACAAGGCCGGAGAGATGGCGACGGGATGTGGAAGTTATTAAACAGGCTGGAAATATGAAGGAGGCGAGGAGAAAGTTACACACAGAGATTGAACAGTGTTGTGATAGAAAAGGTCAAGAGAGGAAGAAGTTGGGATGTCTGATATCCAACCCGACCCAGATAACGTTATTCACAGCGGGACTCGCTCGCAGAGATAGTGGGAGGAAAAAAGTTTGTCGGGGAAACACAGTCGGTCGTTCTGCCGACTCACAGCGACTAAAAATAAGAAGTTTGTCACGCACAAGCACACAAACCGATGGTTTGTAAACCCCGCGCACACAAACGGCCGGCCGCACACACTCGACGTGTCTCACACAAATGCACACAGGGATAGATTTCCCTGCAGTGTCTCTAGAGGGAAGAGATGGATTAAGGTCTTACTTGGACAGGAGATTTATTAGAAGCATTGGACGCTTCTCATAAAACACCAGCAGACGGGGGAGGTGTGCTAATATTATCCACCAAGAGGAAGAGTGTGTGTGAGGAGTTTCCAAAATCAAGATCGCCTTGATGACATCCTTCATCCTGGCTGGAGGTTTTATATTTTGATAAATCAAATCTGTAATGAGTGTTTGGGACTATAGCAGGCGGGGTTGGACGGTCACATGCAGCGAGGCAGCGTGAGCAGGAACTGGCTCATCTGTTTGGAATGCAGCCATCATTCCACCTGTGCTGTTCCCTGTTAGGACAAGTCAAACTTCCTGCCATGAAAAAAGGGTGTATATGCCTGCAGATGTCCACAAATAAAATTATAATCTCTGAATTTCTTGTCTCACAGTTCGTAGTATCACTAATATGTTAAATGCACTACAAAATATTTTAACACTAGTTCTTTTAATGGTGATGGAGAAGTTGCGTCTCACACCAGTTGGCTGGAAGTCAAACTTTAACACCCCAAACTTCTCATACATAAAGTTCTTCCTAATTAAAATGAGGTCCTTTGGACAGAATGCCGGATTAGCAGCGAGAGGAAGTCATGACGTTCGTAATGAGACGGAGGTGGAGGAAGGTGACTCTTTTTTTAACAGATGCCGGGTCAATTAAAAGTGTCACTGGGCTCCGCGGCTGCAGAATTCGTGTATTTTTAGCAACATTCACTCCGTCGATGATCAGGTTTCTCACGACACTCGTGTGTGTAGGTGTTGCGATCGGGTGGCAACTGTTTGACAACTCCTGCATTTGTACCGTTACTTTAACATTGCTCAAACAAGTTCTGCACCTTCACATTAGACTAATAAACAGTATGAGTCACCCTCAGTTCTCTGCACTCTGCAGAAGGTTCATCAGATCGACTATTAATTCATATATTTGACGTGCACACGGTTTACAGTTCAGCGTAGCATCTTTAGAGAGAAGCATGAGAAGTGTATCCTGCATGAAGAACGTCTCATGATAAATGCAGTCTTGACATGACACATGCTGAGATGAGCTACTGAGCCAGTGAGTGCATTGGGCACTATAAATAAATATATATATACACTATATATGTGTGATTAACTGCTTGTGGGCTTCTTCCATGTGAGATTTCCAACCCTCCCCCTGGATACTGTCTCTCCATTACTAACCACAAAGGGTGTGTGCGCTCTGACCTCGGCGACCTCTTCTGTCTGCGCGCCGCAGTACGATATGTCTTCGAGCAGCTTCAGAAACAACACGTCCTCACATTTGTTTCCCCCCACCGGAACCGCCGGCTCGCTTAAGTTCAAGACCAACGCCGATGATTGGATCCGCCATCTCGGAGAGAGTCTGCATAATTGTGAATTTCCTCCGAGCGACCGACTTCCATCGACGGCTTAGCCGCTCCGAGATCATCGCTTCCATTTCCTTCTTAGCATACTGGAGGCTGTCAACGCTCCCGTGTTCCTGAGGGGAGGAACTTCTGACCCCCCCCTGACTAGCTGCTAATCCTGTTATTCTCTGGGAGATCCGCTTCCATCTAGGCCACACAATAATGCAACATGATGCACTGCATTTTATGTGATCTGCAGAAACCCATTGAAGGTCAAAGGTCACCTACTTTAATAATCCTATAGTGAAACAACACAACATGTGTGTACAAGACACTTTGCATTTGTGTAAGACGCGAAGGGGGCGACACTGACGAGCTCGGCGTTTCTTTCGCAGATGTTGTTTGATTGTTTCATGTCGAGTGTGTTGTCGTGTGCACGTCCCTGCAGAGCCTCGGGGGCCACGCGGCTCCGCAGCCCGAAAAACATCACCGCTGACACTCGCAGGGAAAAATCAATAACGAACATGCGGTCCAAACTTTCTGCAGAACAAAGTCTTTGTGTGCTATGCATATCAGTGACACTGACATCTAAGCCATGTTGTCACACCATGCGCACACACACACACACACACATACACACACATTCTCCTTCATAACTGTCACTTTCTCTCTAACCGGTCTCGTTCCATCCATCCTTCCTCCCTCACACGACTCTCTCACACACAGCGACAGATTTCCTCCTTTCATCTGTGTGTGTGTGTGTGTGTGTGTGTGTGTGTGTGTGCGTGTCTTCCTCTGTGGATGGTTTTCAAAGCCAGTAATGGGATTGGGCAGATTACGCTTGCGCCATTGTTGTAATGTCCATGTTTTACAAATCTCTCCCTCTTTGGAAACTCTAATGCCATCTGCCTCGCAGAGGAGACGGGACGATGCAGCTGTTACACACCAGTTCTTCATCTTTCTAGAACTCCATGTTTAAACAGTCTAATCGAATTAGGATCCGATTCGCAGATCGGCGCCGGCTGATGGAAGCCGACAGACACTCATGCATGTTTCACGAGGCTCTCCTTTCGCAATTGATACACCACAGGACCTTGGCCACCCTCTTTTGTTTGCACTCGAGTGAAAAGCGGTTGAAGTTTAAATCCGATGTGCAGCCCAGTGCAGGTTAATAAGGGTCCATTCACACCGGAGCACTAATGCTGTTGCCTGGATGATAATCACCGGGGTGTTTCATTTTCTGTTAGATCGCACTCATCCAGTGGCACTTGTGTATCTGTAGGAGTTCATGACCGGACGAGCTCGTCCAGGCGCTGCGGGGATCTGCTGTCGGCTCACACGAGCAACAAAAGACGATGACCCCCAGAGGTCAACAAGGGTCACGCCTGCTTTCTTTCTATACGCACACGTCATTGTTCCAGTTGATTGACGTGGCTCTCGTTAGTCATATCAACCAATCAGGTTTACTTGTGTGGATCGTTATTCATCATGCTTTTATTTTGAAAACAAAGGAAACGGAGGCTGATCATCATTCACACTGACGTTATTCTTTTTCTTTCCCACGCGGGAGGTAAACACCGTCGGTCCGATAATTCATCAAACAAATGCAAGAATTGTGGCACAGAATACAAAAGCGTTATTAATGTATTCATGCGTGTGTTATTGAGCCAGTAAAAGATTATTTATGTGCCTCTATACCTTGAAACTGCGTATAAATAATGGAAAACAAAAGATGAGGTGATCTGACGGCCCAGTCGGAGCAAAGAAAGCAGGTATGTACAGTGTGTGTGTGTGTGTATGAACATGTGTGTGTGTAAGGGCTTCATGTGTGTGCCGTCAAGTAGATCAATGTTTTTTATTAAGACGACAAAATGTGTTGAGAATAAGATAAACAACTAAGCAGCACATGAACATGGAGGCTGTGAATCTGCAGTCCCTTCCTTTTCCGGCGCTCCAGGATTCACCCGCTCTCACCTCCGTGTCACTTCATCCACTCACGCCTCTTCAGCCTGCGAGCCAACCTGCACTTCAACCAGCTCCTCATCCTCCCGTCTGCCAGCCTCCAGCCTCCGCCGGCCAACGAGCTCACTCCTCTGCCCGCCCGCCGTCAGCTTCCGCCTGGATCGAACTTTTTCCACTGCAGTAAACCATCAAACCAGATTAAATGTCATTTGGATTATGTGATCAGATTACAAAAACATATTCAAGTGTTATTTGAATCACATTATGAAGGATTATTTGATAATATTTTGTATGTAATTACACAGAGAGAGAGAGTTTTTATCGCTTTTTAATTACAGAGGAAACGGAACATGAATATTTGGAGAATCGTGTCCCGGAACTGTGTGAGTGAACGTGATTTGATTAAATGTTGGATATGCAAATAGCATTTGTTTTGCATTGTGAATGTTCGATAGACTTTAATTCCGCAAATTATTCCGATTATATATATACATGCATTACACTTCCATTCAGTCACCTGACCCAGGCCGGGACATGGCAAGATAAGAAATCTCTCTCCTCGACATACGATGCAGCGCTCCCTCTTTCACACATGCGGGACGTAATCAACTCTCTAACTTTTATACTTCCGTAATCTGAGCTGGAAAAGTTCACAGCCGTCTGCAGCAAGTATGATTAATGACGTATTGCTAAGATTAAATATCAGCAGCAACACTGAGGCTATTTCTGCCCTCTTTAACCCCCCTCCCTCCCACGCACACGCACACACACACACACACTTTAACTCCATATGTATGCCGGTCTCATTTTTATCCTTGTAAATCCTCCTGACAAAGATCCGCCGTTACACGTGTGTGTTTTCACACACGTCACACAAACAAGAAAGAAAAGGGACGCACACGCACGCACACACCTTTGTCTCCCTTGCAGTCTTCAGGATATTAACCTCTGATGGATGGACGGCTTAGAATAAAGCACTAAACATCTGATCAGTATCACCGTCTCGCCTGGATGTGGTAAGCCGGCGCACGGAGACATTAACACCACTTATCCTCGCCTGGATGGATTACAACACACGCGTGTGCACACTACACACATCACCTGTCGGTCTTCATGCAGACGTGCGCAGATAGTGAAAGTGTGTGCATGGTTGCATGTGTACAGAAAACATAGAACCTCTTGCTTCGTGATAACAAGGCAGCCGTGTTTGATCTTAGGTGTTTTTGATAACTTTGTATCTTGTGAATTTACCGTATGTTTTCCTCTGTCGGTTTGAATTCCTGTGGATTCAACTCGGAGCCCGCGCTAGATCCCACTCAGCTTCAGCCTGAGACATCGATGGGACAGGGAGCAGGACCTTGTTTATACTTCTCACAGATCCTCAGGAACCGGGTTGTAGTTCACTAACAGTTCTTCACATGTTTTGCTGTGAAATCTTTTCTCACTTCCTGTTTTATTTTCGTTTTATTTCACCTTCCTGTCTCTGTTTGTCTTCCCGCTGACTTTATTTCTCCGACTCGTGTCTCGTCTGCTGTCAGTCCTGCTCATGTTCAGCTCCCTCGTGTTCTCTCACCTGTGTCTCCTCACCTCGTTTGTTCAGTTTATATCTCAGGTCTCACTTTCCCCCCCCTCCTCCTCGTCTTCGTCAGATCCTACCAGGCGTGCCTCTTGTTTGTGCCGTGTGTCTCTGTAAGTCTTCCTCTGTATCAGCTGTTTGGATGCTCGCCCGTGCTGTTCTCTTTGGTTAACCAGTCTTCAAATGCAGACGTCCACCTGCCTCCGACGTCACACTGAACATCCTGACAACATGTTGGCTGCATGTTTGACGTGTGTCAGACTTTACGGTGATTTAGTGCAACAAGTGAAACCGCCCGTGTCATCGCGCAAGGCAGTTTATATAACACATACACACACACACACAGTATGTGTACGTCCATTTGCATATTCGTCTGTGTTTGTTTTCCCATTTCATCATCGTTCATTAGCTCACGTTATCTCATTATCTCTGTCCTCAGTCATCCCTCTCTCTCACTGGACCACCAGCCTGCAAGTCAACACCATTCGATCCTTCTTCTGTCGCCGCCTTTCCCTCCTGACACTTGTGATTTATCCTCCGTCTGTCAGTCCTAATCCTGTTATAGATATGTGGGGTGTTTGTGCGGGTCCGTGAATCTGTCGGCGTAACGCTCTCTGAAGGCACGACCGGAGTTCCGCGGCAAACTCAACACAGATGATGAAACACAAATATGGTTAATCAAGACTGATCACTGGGCACACAAAACACATGCATAGGCCCCCCCGATGCTCCTGATGCTGGGTGTTAGCTCCCTGAGATGTATCAAACAGAGATCATAAACTTGGCTTAGGTAAGCTGTGCCGCTCCAGGTTGAGTTGGCCGGGGATGAAAGCTCTGCAGCCAGTTGAGTGTTTGTGCGAGTGTGTTTTTTCGGCGCTGCATCGGTGTGTGAGGTCAAGACGTGTTGCATGCAGACCCGTGTGCAAAGGTGCGTCCTGCACTCGTCTCCTCGTGCGAGGTTGTTCCGGAGAGTCGTCTCAAGTCGTCAGGCAGGCAGGCAGCCTCAACATCCGCCGTGTTTTGTTATTACGCCGTGTCCCGGCCCAGGAGTCGACGGGGTAGCAGCCCCGCGTCATCAAAATGCATGAAGGCACGTCTGCCCCGCCGCCTCACTCCTCCTTTGCCCTCGTTCGCTCAGTCGAACCGCAATCTGTCTCCCTCCCTCTCTCCCGTCTCAACTGGAATGAGACTGAAAAGTGATTCTCTTACTTTCTGCTGCATCTCGCTATCTCTGACAGAGGAATGCGACGAGGGGCCGGCATCAATGGAGGGTGCAGCAACAGCCTGGCGCCTATAGACAGCAAGATAACGAGAACAGATGATGTCACCCGACTGTCAGCGTCCACCTATAGACACGTACACAAGAGAAGAAGAATGGTACGTCCCGATCCGGTGACATTTGCTGACAACAACCTGTTGGTTTTCTATCTTCCATCTTGTTTTTAACCTTTTCCCGTTGTCAGCGAGTCTCCTCCCTCCGTCCTGCGATAACAACAAGCAACCTGGCAGCCAGTACAGGTCTATATGCTGCATAGGAATTATTTATGAGAGGTGGAAACACTGCAAGAAAGTGTGTTGCTGGTTGTGTTGCCGCAGCAACCATCGGATTTGTTATTAACATCGGTGGTTGATTGACTAACTCGCTCCGTCTTCTCAAACTTCCTCTGAACATCCCCGCCTCCGCAGACTGATGTGTTTTTCATCCCGTCTGGGGTCACTTAACAAAAGCCAAAGATAAGCACGCCGTCAAATGAAGAGCAGAATGTCTTTCAGTCGTTCATCCTTGAAAGTTCCGGCGAGCGATGATTTGAAAGATTGTAATTGTAAAGGAGAGAGAGGGAAAAAAAAAACGACTGTAACTTTATGTGTCGTTAATAAGTGAAGGATGCCGAGCGCAGCCTTGGCTTCGCCCACTGGAGGCGTGGGCTCTTTATTTGAATGGAAACCAACTATTTAATCTTTTTTTTTTTTTCTCCCTTCGCACAGCTTCTGAGCTGAACATGACCGATTTGTCACAGGTTTCTTTTTTATATAATATCTCCGCTCTGCATAGCGACTGTATTCATCGAGCTTGTTAAGTTATGAATGCTGGTGTGTGTGTGTGTGTGTGTGTGTGTGTGTGTGTTCCTGTACACAGGCATGCATGAAATGTGGTGAGACAGAGTAATTTATTCTGTCGTACCCGGTCGCAACAATGCAAGCCTGGATGTGACAGCATGTGTTTGTGCGTGTGCGCCTCTATGTGTGTGTGTGTGTGAGACACAACACAACAAAGCACTCTAGAAGTAGCTCTCTCTAAAGTGCCCCGTTCCTCCCACCACCTCCCCCCCGGTTGGTAAATGCATTGATTAGAGGTGGTGAAGGTGGACTGCAGGTGCCCGACATTCCCTCTGGTACCCGGTTTGCATCCTCCTCCGTCCTGCATGTGACGAAGACATTCCCACGAGGTAACGTTGGACACCGGTTGATAAAATCCGCCAGTAATATTGGACATGCTGATACCGTGTCGTCGCTCTCCGATCTTATTTCCTTCCTCGCTCTCCGTTCCAACATCCTCTAACTTTCGACTTTCATCAACACTCACAATATTAAAAAAAGCAGCATATTTAAAAAAAAAAGAAGCAAATAAGCCTTAAAGCCTGCTTCGCCTCCCCTTTTTGTCTCTCTGTTCCTTATTTGTTTATCTCCCTCCCCACACTGACGGAGGGACACGGCTCCAGACCCCCGAAATAGAGCTGATCTCATCCCACTCCTATTCACAGGCCGGCGTCTGGAGCCAAGAGGATCTCACACACACACACACACACACACACACACACACACACACACACACACACACGCACACGCAGCGGCGCCTGGATGAATGTGTACATTTATACACGCAGAGCGGAAAGAAACTGTGTTAGGCACGAACACAACATAACAAAGTGAAGCCTCCGATTTCCCATCGACAAAGCAAATGGGACAGGAATAGCGGTATGAATGTCTTTAATTTCGGCAGTTTGAATTCTCAACTCGCACATCCTTTTCGTCTTTCTTCATCTGTTTTGTCATCATCGTCGGCCCCCCCCTGTTTTCCCGCGCTGATCTCCACCTCTCCGTCTTTCTCCCAGGGGAGTCCTGCCGATACGGCGTAATCAAGCCGCACGACGTGCATGCATTCTCCCTTCATGGAGTGTGAAATCTTCTCAGATTTGCCTCTTTATAAACGTGGAAATAGTGATGTTAGTTGTGCTTTGACTCCTGAGTTAATGGGTTTACATGCAAACATCATGTGGTTAGAATGCACACTCATTCAAACAGCAGTCTCACTGGCTCTCATCATGTTAAATTCATGTATTTGATTTATTCCATAAGCACTATATATGGATATTTTCCATATTCTGGCAGCGCGGGACCTTTTCTTGAATTGACCTTTAGCGAAAACAGAAGGTCCCGCGAGCATCTCGGTGCACCTTAACAATGATGCCATGCATCACTGTTGCCTCCAACGCCGTAGAAATTAGCCTCTTTCATCACTGCTGGTTCACAAGGTCAAAGGCTCGGTACACACACGGCCATTATGGGACATGAGAAGCCTCACTTACACTCTGACAACCCAATTACCCCATCGGATGTGTGGGACGATGTTTGCCCTGTAGATCTCTACAGACTCCGTGCACTCCTCTTTTGTCTTTGTCTGATACTGGAAAACAATGCAGGAGAATTATTCCGTTTATTGGAGGGTTCGGAAATGGAAGATTAAGGAGTGACCGGGATGAGATGCTTTTTATTTATGCTACAAGGTGGTGAGATTATGTTGCATTTCGTATGATATTGTAATAGCAGGAGCGGACAGATGTGTTAGCAACGTGCTAATCACATCATCTCCACTCCTTTTATACAGTCTATGTGTGACTAGCGTCCAACACGACGGTCATGTAACTGCATCTGTATTGGCAGCCGGAGCAGCCTAGTTCCGCCAGTCAATGTCACACTTTGACATCGCGCTTATCAAACAGAACCACCAGGCAGTTTGTTTCATTTTGTTTAACAGGGATCTTTGTTCTCCGGGGGCGCTCGCTGTTATCCATCTGGCTCCGTCCCAGTCCCGCTGATTGCCTCGGGACATCCAGAGCTCATACCTGGCTCGCATCGAGCATTTTGCACGATAACAAACCCGCTGATGGAAAAACATGATAAATGTTCCGAGCAATAAACACTCAGCTAATTAGTATCAGAATTAGAATTTATTGATCCCCCCCCGAAGAGAAACTGGGTCACGTTACAGCTGCGGCTATTCAAAAGGAGCAATCTGGAGACATGAGAAAATAAATAAATGTGCATCGTACTGCAACGTGGATGTTTCTGAAGAATTGTTTCTATAAAGTGCAAAGAAAGCTTAAGAAGGCTCCACAAAGATTAGATAAGATAATCCTTTATTCATCCCACAACAGGGGAAGTGACAGCGTCACAGCAGCAAATTGGATCGTGCAAACAATAAAGGGCATTTATAAAAGATAATAACAAATGAATAAGTACAGACGTGAAGCAGCCATTGTTTGGCAGTTGAGTTTTTTTGTTTTTTTTTCTAAAGAAGTACAATAGCTATTCACGCAGCGCCTACCTGGATCTTCGCCCAGTTGTTCCACCATATAAGCAGAATGAATTTGCGAGCTGTTGACTCGGCAGGGCAGATTAATGCAGACAGGCAGAGAATGTGAAAATATGATTTATTGTGCGATTTGACAAAGTGAGCTGAATGTAGAATAGTGTGTGTGTGTGTGTGGGGGGGGGGGGGATACGTGTTGAAGTCGTGCTTCACAGATGGAAACGGCCCTGTCAGTCAAAAATAAGGGGAAAACGTTCTACAGCAACATTGTCACCATGTGGTGAATGGAAGTCTTTTTAATCTGCTTGGTGGTAAGTTTTTTTTTCTGTATTTAAAAATGCACTAGTCTGATAAAAAACACACTTTTGTCGATGGGGCTGCATTTTTTTTTGCATTCCATTAAACAGCAATGAACTTTAGATTTCTTCTAAATCAAAGATTTATTCAACAGATGGGACATTGAGGTTAAACACATTATTTAGCAGTGTGAGGCCAGATTTGTGCATAATTTACACCGCGCCTCAGAGCAGGCATTTAGCTCTGTTGATTGCACTGCAGTCAAGCCAGCATTAAGTACATTTTCATTTGTCGCACTTATGTGAATTCTAAGGATTTCCAACGTAGCGTGCGGCGCTTTCGGCTAATAGTTGTCAGGGAGGAACGAGGTCTCATTACGAAAGCAAACACGTTGTTGAGGGTTTTTTTTTTTTCATTGATAATTCGGTTGCTCAAGGCTACCCACGGCAAATTCAACAAGACGTTTGAGCAAACAGTGTTTTCATTTCATGGATCTGTTTGACTTCGGGCGAAAACACCCTAAGTGAGTTACGCGCGCCGCGCTAATTCATCATCATCACATAGTTTCACATCGCTTTCGCGCCGCTCTACAAGCCGGCAAATGTAAGACACATAACTGCATGATGCGTCATTTATTCTCGTCTATTCCGTTTGCAAGGACGAACACATATCAGAGCTGCATCGGTGTGTTGCACAACACCTGCACATGCATACAAATACACTCTAAACACACAGTTGTGCATGAACATATAAGGTGCACACACCCTGAGGCACACTAAACATCTGTCTGTTCATCTATGGCTTGTCATCTGTGTGCAGCACACAAGGACACGTGTATTCCCCCGAGGGTCTGGATCTCATGTCACCGTGTGTACCGCAGCTTCATTAAAGACTCCCGCTTTGTTCTGCACACCACAATCCTCCGTGTTCAAGTGTGACCTGCCTTCTCTTGTAATTAAGGAAAACTCACAAGGCTTCTCAAGTTTGTTTCCTTGTTCCTGAAGTGCATGAGTGAAGGTGCATGTGAGGGGGGGTGTTTAAATCTACTTCCTTATGTGAAGCATGACTGGATATGTTGTGTTCATTTCCAATAAGTAGGTTGTGTGTGTGAATAAAGACTCATTTTGTCCGTCTGTTTGCAAGATTATGCAAAAACTACCCGCCCGATTTTCACCAAATTTATCGGAGGGTTGTAGCTCGGACCAAATAAGAAGTGACACAATTCTGGGGCTGATCTGTTTAACGTAGCACGTCTTACAATAGTGAAGGTCTGAGCTCTCCTCGTGCTCATCCGTCACCAGGATGGCAAAAAAAAAAAAAAAACGATCCGCTCCTGAGCGGAACCCCCGGTGGAGACTTATTGTAAAAGCTGTCATGTACCTCCAGTTGTTGAATCCAACACTGCCAATATATATAACACAGCAACTCTCTGGACTAAACCTGGTGCTGTTCCAAAGCAAAGCAGCATCTCGGGTATCTGTTTCCATCGTTATTAACTTCTCAGGAACGACCGCAAGATTTATGAATGAGATTTACATCAAATCAATTACGTTCATACATAGGATGGTTTCAGCTGTACAGTTGCGTATAATAGAAGGAAGGCTACGGGGGATTGACGGAGCTCCGCACTCTCGAGTTTATTTCTAGTGCTTGTTAATGCATGTGTAATGAATCAGATACTCAGCGGCTGAGGTAAAACCAACTGCGATATACAGGAGGGCAAAACAGACGCGTCAGATGATGTATCAAGATGTCAAGGAGCGTTTCTTTAATGTTGGAAGAGTGAGAGACTGTTGGAATATTGGCTGACGAATGTTCCTGTGAAATCCTGCAGACAGACAGACAGACAAACACCGGATATGAGGAACATTCACATCCGCTTTCTTTTGGATATTTATATCAAATAAGGATTGTTCGTTCTTGCAGCCGCACTTGTCTCCTCTGTTTCGCTCACCCGAGGGACTTCCTCGGTTCTAACTGACTGCAGGGGAGTCTCGTTTATTTAGTCTCTGCTGGGTCATTATGAAGGTCATTGGACACAATTGGTTCTCCGGTGGCCGCGGGCGGTTTTAACAACTCTCTTAGTCACATGATGCCGAGCGATAACGACACTCGCTGACGTGACATCATGACGGTTTGATTGTCCGAAAGACGAGTGAAGGAGCCTTATTGATTCAATAAACCCTGAGGTGCGTTCAGCGTCTCTTCTTTTTCCTTCATTCCGGCGTCTAGTATGAGAAAATATTTAAGAATAAATGCCTGAAATTATCGTTGAAGCTCCACTCGTTCCTCTTTCCTCTGTACGCTCCGACACACACATTAAGTTTGCATATCAGCCCTGCAGCAGAGTGCCGTAATCATCAAGCACCTGTGGCACCGGCATAGTGACAAAGACAGATTTCTCTTACCGCGTCTGTCAGTCGTTCTCGGTGCACGGCTGCCAAAATAAATTCCATGCATAACAAAAATTGGCCTATTGGTTGAGGTTGATGTGTGTCAGAACTTGTGAAGAGAAGAATCTTAGCGATTCAAAGCGGGTCCTCGTGTTCCGAGCCGGTTCCGGGCAGCTTCTTTTTTTCCCCTCGTGGACATTTTCATAAAAGGTTTTTGAACAGTTTGAAAGTACCGACGTTCTGAGGTGACAGCGAAGCAGAAGAACGAGATCCTTTAAAGAAAGATGACATATTTTATTGAAAACAGAAACTTTTGACTCTGGCCGGGAGAAGATCACCATGAGAGACAGCCTGACCAATTAGATGCCTCCTTCTATGAAGGCGACTTCGTCCCTCAGGAGCTACGTACTGATGGTGTAGAAGAATGGAGTCTTCTGGAGGGTTCCACTGGAGACGGCTCGGCCTCTGCAGTGGAGGTGGTGAAGTGGAGGAGGTGAGTTGTGGCTGAAATGACGGCAGACACTTCAAAGTTTGACAGCTTGCAGCTGATTGGCTGACGGCGAGAGTGACAGCCTGTGATTGGATGAAGAGGAGCGTGAGGCGGTGGAACTTATTGATGGTGGGAAACTACCTGTGACTTAATGGAGTGAAGAGACAGTCTTGTACACTGAACATGTGATTTGCAAACCTTTCGCTAAGCTTCGCTTTCTGGAAATTTCAATTGAACCTGATGGAAATGAAACAATCAGATCAAAGCAGAAATGCTTGTCTGCGTGGGTTGATACACGGAGTGGAATCAGAGGGGAGGAACAAGTGAGGGAGACGCTGGAAGTGAGCAGAAGTGCAGGAACCCGAATTGCCTCGATGCCACTTTTTTCATTTATCGCACACAACCCCTCAAACACTTCCTCACACACACACACACTAACACACACCGCTCCCATGTTGACATGACGGGAAAAGGCTGCAAGTGTGTCTTTGTCTGCAAAAAATGTGATCCGATGGTGCTCCGACTGACTGCTCACATCCACCGGCTTTGCGTGTGAGTCACAACGATGATACCACAGCACCATCTGTTGGCTGTCAGAGGCGACAGCAGCCGACTGCAGCAGCAGTAATCGGCCTTTTGAAGTAAAGCGTTGTTATCCTGTATCCTCCCACTCATCACCATCAGATGAACTGGAGTAAATAAACATCTTTATTTTGATATCTTCTGTTTCCGTATCAGGGTCATAGAGGCTGGGAAGGATGACGAGACATCCTTCTCCTCCTTCTCCCATGCTGGCTGAGATATATAATCCAGTGTGTTCAGGCTCCTAGCAAAACTTGGACGTGCCCGGAAAACCTCCAAGAGGAGCTGTGCAGGAGGCCTCCCTGATCGGTTGTCCGAACCTCTTCAACGGACTCCTCTCAACATGAAGGAGCAGCGGCTGTACTCTGAATTCCCTCCACAGGTCTGGACTCCTCACCCTGACGCTGAGGTGGATTCATTCCTGCCACTTGTGTCTAACCTCCTTCTTTCGCTCACCACCCGAAGCTCACGAGCCGACCGTAGGTTAGAGTTGGAACGTAAACCGGCCGGTAAATTGAGAGCTTCGCCCTGTTTGACTGAGCTCCCGGGGTGAGTGCACCGGTCAACTCAATCATGCCCTCACTCGTGACCAAACACCCGGAGAAACTCCTTCACGCGGGGCAGCAGCTCACTCCCAACCCAGAAGGGAACCATGCAACGTCTTACTGCGGAGAACTACAACCCTCCTGATCCACTACGCCCTCTCCCATCTCCTCCCTCCAAACCCCAGATCCACTCCCATCGTCTCATATCCTGTTCCTGGCTCTCTCTCCCTCTAATCTGGAGGGATGCTTTATATCTCTGACTCCCCCCACCCTCCTTCCCTGAGGTGCAGACTGCATTAAGGATTTATCAAGGAGAAGAACAAGCTGTCTTTGAGCAAACATCCATGTGTACATACCGACCGAGACGGAGCTCAGCTGCACACACGTCCGATAAAAGATATCCCGCCGTTGTAGTGGGCAGAGAGAAAGTGCTCTACTGGCTTCTTACGGTTAGTTTCACTCATGTTAGGTACAAATGAACGAGTCAATCATTCTAACTCTCCCACTTAAAGACGCGCGAACGCATTCAGAACGGTACGAATTCTGATCAATAGCTCTGATTGATCAGAGAGTCATTAAACGCTTTCCCCGCTGCCCATTTGAGATCAGTCGCACACTCAGCCCCACCGGCGGATCGCAAACACGGTGACTCGTGGCCTCCGCGGTCAATTACGAGCAGGGGAAATGCCCCTGAAATGATCCGACGAATGAAACGTCCCCGGCTGGTCCGAAGCGAAAAGAGAAATCGATTGTTTCTTTCACCCGGTGGACCTCGTATGAAACCCCACATGTATCAATTGTTGTGCTTTACACACACGCACACACACACACCTTAATCCCATTAGCAGAATATATGATGCATACATGATGATTAACCCTTTTGGGTCTAAGGACAGGAAGATGCATGTACAACCGCTTTAACAGATCAGTTAATGATTTAGCCAACAACTCCCGTCTCCCTCCGATACTTCTCTCCTTTGCAGATGAGTTTCTGGAAAGTTTTTCTTATCCCCTTTTGAACCGTCTGTATATGAAATCAAAAGGAAGGTGCCCCTCTTTATATATCCCCCCCCCCCCTCACAATCGTTAACAGATAAGAATTCCATCACTCAGTTCAATCCGCCCTTTTGATTTCTCCATCATCCATCGCCCTCTGTTGTCGTCTTTTGTTTTGTCTCTCTCTCTCTCTCTCTGCAATTCTAAGAATGTGCCAACTCTTATAGAGAAGTCGGACACATCCATAGACCGTATGCATGCACACGTGCACAATCATGTCTTTGTGTTGAACATACATGTATTCTCCAGGGTGGTGTGAGGATGTGCACACACACAGAGATGCTCTGGGGGTGGACGCTGTCCAACTGGCAACAGGTTGCGATGGACTTATTTGATCTGGAGGTTCACTGAATTGCTTTTCTTCCTTTATTAGACGGGGAATTGAAACCGGCTCAGGTATCCAGACTAAGTCAGAAACTTTGATTGTCTTTGCCAATAATAGGAGCTTTACTCCCCCTTCTTCTTTTAATGATTTCACCCCGAGACAGGAGGGAGGAGGTCTGGGGGCATCGAGGCCGCACTGCGTCGGGGGGAAACAGGATTAAGAAAATTATAGTTTCTTTCAAATTTAAATTGATGCTAACTGTCGGTCGAACTGGTAAAAGTCACTTTACCCGTTGAAATGACGTCCTCAACATAACTGCCGTCGCTATGGCGACTGGAAACATTCCTCCGTCAAGGCCAACGGCCGACTCTCAAACGACCTTCAGGATTCGCATTGAAATCCTGCACATTAATAGATTTCATCGCTGCAAATATGGCAGATTGTTTTACGTGAAGGTCTCGCGATGTGAACCAAATGCAAAATCCGCAGCTGACATTAACAGATTATGTTTGTCTGGTGCCGGATTCCGAAAGTTCCGTGTGATGTGTCCTGATAAGTTTATGAACAAAAGACAAAAGAGGATGAAAATCAACAAGGTAGGTTAATACTGCTGAGAGAGAGAGAGAGAGAGAGAGAGAGAGAGAGAGAGAGAGAGAATCTGCTGTCCTCAGCATAAACACAGTTGGAGCCCTTATGGGAGCCTTTCTTGTTAAGAGTGTCCTTCAAGGGACTTTTCTATAGTTTCAGTACAAATTAGAAAAACACCAGTAGGGTTAAAGCCATTTTAAAATGAACTCAGTGTGTGTGTGTGTGTGTGTGTGTGTGTGTGTGTGTGTGTGTGTGTGTGTGTGTGTGTGTGTGTGTGTGTGTGTGTGTGTGTGTGTGTGTGTCAGTCAGAGAGAGAGAGAGCAGAATTTTGGGTTGTACACTGTCGTCCACATCAATGTTTCTTGAGTGACGTAGGTGTGTCTCTGGGAAGGGGGGCACTTTCATTTGCATCATAATCA